>LTDI01000710.1:0-25148 GCA_001654545.1 Fusarium agapanthi
AGTTATAGCTATATAGTCTATATAGCTTTAAGACTTTTAATTATTAAACTGTTAATTAATTATAGTAATCTTTTATATTTAGCTAGCTAAGAAAAGAGAGGTAGTTAGTTATATAACCTTTCCTTTTTAGGATCTGAGGCTCTTTTCCTAAAAATGCACCTCTATGTACCCTATAGGTTTAATACCTACCTACAGCACTTATATGTTGCTCCATTGTATCCACTATTCACGCTTGAATTAGCAGTCCCGATTTCCAGGGTCTCGGGCCAATACAGCCAGAGTCGGCCGATTGATTGTCAGTGGATCGGAATGTTGATGTCATTGAAGAAATGCAAAGACGAATGAATTCTAGGTATCCTCAACTGGAGTACGTATTACCAATTCAAGTTCGCGTTCAAGCTCCGCCTCGACATTGGATGACAATTAATTAATTAATTAATTGATTGATTCCCTCACTCGTCATGATACATCCAACGTCTCGAATTCAATACTTAAACATCAACACATCCAGATCATTCCAGCACCAACAAAGATTCTTTCTATTTTCACGTGCCTTTAAACAGACTCCAACGCACGACTCCAACGTCATACATCTTCAACGTCATATTGCAACATCATCAATCAACAGACCCAAACTCATAACCTCTCTCACTCTACCAGCACAGAATCACAACCTCAGCACACAATCAGAAACCTCCGTCTCTGCAGAAATGTCGTCCAAACTCATCCCTCCAGACCCTGATCATGTCATGGTCATTCGCAATGTCACCTCCAACATTGCCACTTTCTCAGTCCCCTTTTCACGATTTGGAAAGGTCAAGATCGGTGGCCGAGGCACTCTAGGTATGCTCTCCTACTCATACAAAGTAACTTGAGCGTGATACTGACCTCCAATAGTCAAACTCACCTCTGGAGGCCTTGCCATCTTCTCACCAGTCGCACTCACCAAAGCCACCCAAACCAAAGTCGTGGAGATGGGAGGCGACGTCCGCTATATCGTTGCTCTGGACTATGAGCACCACATCTTCATTTCTGAGTGGAAAAATGAGTACCCTTCAGCCAAGATCATCGGCCCAGAGGGTCTGCCAGAAAAGCGAGCCAAGCAGACCTACGATCCTAAGATCAACGACGATGAGTTTGCTGTTGTCTTCAAGAAGGAAAACAAGCGGGAAATCAAGATTGACCCCGGCTTCGATGCCGACTTTGACTATGAATACGTCGACGGCCACGCCAACCTTGAGATTGTCTTCTTCTACAAGCCTGAGCAAGTCCTGATCCAGGCTGATCTTCTCTTTAACCTACCCCCCACCGAGCAGTACAGTAAAGTGCCTGAATCCGAATTGCCCGCCGATGGAGCTGTTGGCAAGCTTTTCGCATGCGTTCAGAACCCCCGCGGTGATACCAAGTGGTTACAGAGATTCAACTGGTATCTCCTCGCCAAGAACCGTGAAAGTTTCAACGACAGCATGGCGCAGATCGCCAAGTGGGACTTTCATACCATGATACCTTGCCATGGAGATGTTCTGGAGGGAGATGGAAAGGAGGTGTTTATGAAGGTGTTTGACTGGCATCTCCAGGGACACAAATAGACGTAAAGGATGATGAGATGATGAGATGATGAGGATGAGGATGTACGAGCAGAGAGTAGAGGAGGAGATGGGGAGTGATGTACAAATATTTGTAGTAATTTGTAATAATACCGTATATATGTACGTGAAATTCTTTAATAGACCGACCAGTCTGATAGTCTTCCAATAATGTAACACTATGCAATCTCAGGATTATAATACCACATGTACTGACTGGCCTCAAGAGATTATAGTGATTTGAAATTTCAGAAATTGACTAATCATTGGCTAGTTAAAATCCTATTTTGAATCCGGAACGCCAGTATTGCAACAGCCATCCATGCACTTACTTTTGCCCTTATCCAGTGTACGCCTTTTAACACCTTCGCTTCTATCCGTCGCGATTTCATCGGACATGAACTCTTGGTTGCGCGACGACTCTGCAGCAGAAATATTCGACTGCTTCCTCAGTCTTTCTAAATGTGTAGCCTCGGGAGCAGCTGATGGTTGTGTCGATTGCTTCCTTGACGGAGGCTCGGACTCCATCTCTACAAATCCAAACACAGGATGTTCGGCACTGATTAATTCACCTCCTTTGTGAACGTAGTCGCTGACTTTCCCGAGTATAACAAACTCAACCTTGAGTTTCACCGAGTAGGCCACTGCCTTGACGCCCTGTTGCCACAGGAAATTGTTGGTAAAGATAACGGCGAGGAGCGTGACATCGACTAGCACGATTCCCACGTTAATAGCAAACAGGTGCCAGATTATTCGAAGAGTCTGATTTTCAGCTTTTCTTCTCCTGATGATCTCCATCGTTTTCCAAATGTAAAGACCTGAAAGTAGGAAATCTTGAGCACAGAAGAATGCCAGCTGAACCTCTTGAACATTGATGGATGCACCGTTGCGGTCGAGCTTTTGCTGCGTGCCGATAGCAAATAAAAGAACAGTAACTGTGCTATGCCATATAATAGCATTAAGGGTAATCACCCATTTCGTCACATTCAAAATGGTGATGCTTTTGACGAGCAAGTTGAGTCGAGAATATAGAACAAGAGATTGGCCGGTAGTCAGGAGTATCCGGCCAATGTCGTTGATGAGCATATTTGCAACGTCCCCTATAACATCGAAATAGCGGACCAACCAGCCATTCGCATACGGCAGCACACCGATGGAAGCCACAGCAAGGCTCCAGGAAAAGAGGTCGTTATGCCGCCTGGATGATGTCAAGATGAGGAGAAGCAGCTCGATGCCATTGTACAGCGAAATAGTGGCACAGGTCTACCAGGTGTGTTAAATGGAGTACTCGAGTATCGAGTTCGACAGGGGCCGTACTATGACTATCACAGCCTCTGGGGTATATCTCCCCTCAGATGTAAAATTGGAGGCGGCATCGGTGCGTCTCGAAAGAGACATGTCGGCCTTCTTTGGGCGAGCCAAGGTCGTGGCATGAGTTGAAGCAGCAGAGAGCAATGCTCTAGAGAGAGAGAGAGCATCGCGTCCGAGAATTGAAGGTTGTTGATATCACTATAGGTCGTTATGACGCCCCAAAAGGCCGCACGTGATAGGTCCTCTTAGACCTTGGGCCTACAGGTGAAGGAGGCTCAGATGCTGTGGCTTGCTAGGCCAGGGATAGGAAATGCCTAAAGTTTTGGCGCATGTCTCTGAGGGATATCCATTGATTGATGGGGATAATGGTGTGGCTTCTAGGTTTGGGCTATGCGCTTTGAAGATTGGGATGCGCCTAGCTATGCAGTATCTATGTCCGCTGAGAGAACAGGACCGCGGATCGGGATATAAGTGCCGCAGAGGGTAGCTACATACAGTACCTACCTTGTGTACGCAGTATGAAATCAACCAATGCTTGGGACTGGTCAATTTAGTCTAGACGGGAAGTATAAGAAAGTCTGGGGTCATTAGGCATCGAGAACTGCCACTGCCATTACCAGGTCTGTGTTTGACTACCTTCATAAGGTACCTATCCAGGGGCACTTATAAGGAAGCTCGACTAGCAATGCTACGTAGCATATTGGTTGATTTTCGGGAAATGAATCTTGACACATGCCGATGTTTGGTTGATGAAAATACGAGAACATTGGCTTATGCTACCAATAGTCACTACAGACTGGGAAGTGAGCAGCCAGATAAAAAGCAAAAAAGTGTCAATCCTCAGTCCGGGAGTAGAGGTTCCGATGATGCGGTAACGGCGGCTGATCAAGGAACTACCTAGTCACAAGAGGGAATTCATAGACAAGCCAATAAAAGGCTTGGTTGGGGCCTCAGCCAATGATTGATTTAGAAAGCCCTGTTTTGATTGCTAATCGAGCGAGGAGGTCAATAAATAACCTTAGTACATATCTGTCTTATGGATGGAACCTGAGCTGAGCTGAGCTAGACTTTATGACCGGGGCCATGTGATTGATTGGATCTTCTCCACAGTGATCAAGCTGTGAACGTCACTTTACCTTATCTTATCGCACGCACCTCACCACCAGCCACTACTACTGTACCACCAACCTGCCTAAGGTACCTACCTATATTCGCAACGCAACTCAAAACCTCCAACACTAACAATAGCTCTCATTCTCTGTGCGCATTCCCACTTCTCTTCTATTTAAACAGCATGACATAGCCTATCATGTCTGAGTACGGGCGTATGGACCCGTTCTCCTTTGCGGCTTCCAAGGACGTCCATCATCCTGTGACCATTCGCATGTAATGCCCCTCGAACCCCTCCATCATGGGAATACTGAAGCTGACCTTTAGCAGTATGAACCTCGAGGGTGACGAACCTCCCTTCAAGCACTCCACTCTTCTCGAGCGCCCCGACTTGCGCCACGTTGGGTCCAACCTTGGGTGCGCGACATTGCTCACTATCCTAACTTTTGCGAAACACTAACAAGAGCTGCTAGCCCGTACTCTGACCTTTATGTCACAGTACAGATCTGGGCTGGATCAAAACCCTTGACTGTCCCTGTTCAGACCGCTTATAAACCTTTTCGATCCGAGCGAAAGTACGATACCCCCCGACCGTGATGGTATATGTATTGACCAAGTTAGATGGAATGAGTGGCTACAGTTGCCTATCACGTACGACTCCTTACCAGCGAACTCATGCTTGGCTATTACAGCGTGGGACCTATCACCGACTGGCGGCAAAGGGGCCATAGGCCATGCCATTCCGTTTGGCGGCACGACACTGCCCATGTTTGATGAGGACAATCAAGTACAGAAGGGAAGACAAAAGTGTCTTGTTCACCGACACAAGAATGCAGACGGCACCGACAACTCAACAACGCCCGCGTTGGTTTCGACAAAGAAGAAAACAACGCGAAAAGGGGAAGTCCCTCCACTAGATAAGGATGCAGAAGAGTTAGAACGGATGGAAACCTTGTTCAAGAAACACGAGATGGGCGAGATTCCTCGTGTTGACTGGCTGGATCAGATGGTCTTTCGAAGCTTTGAGAAACGAGGCCTGCAAGCTGCCAAATCGTCAATGAAAATGCTCCAGAGGCAACGAGCTATCAACGGTGAGAATGATCCGGACAATCGAGATGGTAAAAACAAGGATGGTCGCCCTGGACAGTCGACATTCTTACTGAACGTGGAGTTGCCACGTTTCGATTTCCCTGTTGTCTTCGCTGACCACGAATACGATCCGCCCCCGATTTCAGCTTTCCAGAATCTTTCGGTTTCGCAGGCAAGCATCGCAAATCGTCAGCCGGAGGTTCATTACGGCCCAGGTATCAATGCCGTGGGCGAGAGTTCTTTGGCGCCTGGTAGGCGGCTCATCAAAGTCTATGACCCTGAGGTTGGACACAGAGACAACCCTGCAGAGGCCAAGCATCGAAGACTATTCAGAAGCTCGTATAGGCACGGCATCATTGATAAGAACTTGAAGCCGAATGCAAAGGTTCGAGATGAGCTCAATCTCATAATGTCGTATTCTCCAACTCATGTCCTCACCCCAGAGGAGGCAGATCTGGTATGGAAATTCCGGTACCACTTGACACGAGACAAGAGAGCGTTGACAAAGTTTGTCAAATCTGTCAACTGGAGAGACCAGGGTGAGGCGAGACAAGCTATTCAAGTTCTCGGGCGCTGGACTGCAATCGATGTTGACGATGCGCTGGAACTCCTCGGGCCATCCTTCGACAACTCTGCTGTGCGTTCGTATGCCGTAGACAGATTACGAAAAGCCGACGACAAGGAACTTCTGCTTTATCTTCTTCAACTTGTCCAAGCGCTCAAGTATGAGCACATATCAGCAGATTCAGAAGAGGAAAGCAGTCAAGATTCATCTCTGGCCCGTTTCCTGATCCAGCGTGCGGCTGCCAACTTTTTGCTCGGCAACTATTTCCACTGGTATCTTATGGTTGAGTGTGACGATGCCAGCCCCGAGCAAGGTCTTGATAATCGCAACATCTACCGCAAGGTCGCATATGACTTCATGGCCGAGCTTGTCAAACAGCCAGATGGTCAGGAAACGCGCAAGACTCTGTTGCGTCAAGCAGAGTTAGTTGCTATTCTTTCGAGAATCGCTCAAGAGGTCAAAACCTCGAATGAATCCATTCCGAAGAAGGTCGACCGAGTTAAGCACTTTCTGGCTGATCCCAAGAACGAGTTGTTATCATTCGATCCGCCCTTACCGACGCCGCTTGACCCTTCAGTACTGATTACGAGCATCATACCAGACCAAACAGTTGTGTTCAAGTCTTCACTAAACCCGTTCAAGTGCACCTTCAAGACAACAACTGGGAGCTCCTATGCGATTATCTTCAAGCTGGGCGATGATCTTAGACAAGATCAGCTTGTTATCCAGATCATCACTCTTATGGATCAACTGCTGCAGAAAGAGAACCTTGACCTCAAGCTGTCCCCTTACAAGATCCTGGCGACAAGTACTTCTGCTGGCGCTTCGCAGTTTGTACAATCCCAAAGCTTGTCAAGTATTGCTAACAAGTTCAAAAACAACCCAGCTTTGGCCTACCTCAAGATTAACAATCCGGATGACAATCAACCACTTGGCGTCCGACAAGAAACGCTGGACACGTACGTAAGGTCTTGCGCAGGGTACTGTGTCATCACTTATATCCTAGGCGTTGGCGATCGTCACCTGGAGAACTTGCTTCTTGCACCTGACGGCCACTTCTTCCATGCCGACTTCGGCTACATTCTTGGCAGAGATCCCAAGCCTTTTGCGCCTCTGATGAAGCTGTCCAAGGAGATGGTTGATTGCATGGGCGGCGTGAACTCAGAGCATTACAAGCAGTTCAAGCAGTACTGCTTCCTTGCGTTTACGGCACTACGCAAAAACTCAAATCTTATTCTCAATCTCTTTAGTCTCATGGTAGATGCCAACATCCCTGATATCCGACTTGAGCCTGATAAGGCAGTGCTCAAGGTCAGAGACCGTTTCCACTTGGAGTTGAGTGAAGAAGAGGCACTGAGTCACTTTGACCGGATCATTGAGGAAGCTCAAACATCTTATGCCCCTGTTGTCATTGACAAGCTGCATGAGTGGGCACAGGCTTTCAGGGCATAGAATGATTGGCAATGACGCGGGCAATAGGAGTCGGGGTGTTTATATAACATATATCAGCTTTTGCTAGGCAATAAACCAGATCTTGATATTTGAGATGTTATTGTTTGCATTTATCATGTATTTCGTTGAGGACTCGGGTCTGTATACCCGTCGGACCATGTTTTAAGGAGTGGTTACTTATCACACTCTACAGTGGCCTGGTTCACCTGTTTATGATGGAACAACCAGCCCAGCCAATCACGATGTACGTTATACTCTTATTCACATATTTCCATCCCGCCTATGTCTCGCCAAAAGTGAAGATACCCTTGCCCTTACGGAATCCCTCAAGGCCCTGCTGTACGGCATTGCGCAGAGTCTCCTCCTCTGTCTCCCAGTCCCACTTTACCTCCTCGATAGGGACGTCGCGGAACTGGCCAGATCGAATGAGCTGGAGAATATCGTTGATGGCATGTCTCCTGCCGGTAGGATCCTCCTCATTGAGTCTGCTGAGCCAGAAACCAAGGAAACGGACATCCTTGAAGATAAGGAGAGCGAGGGGTAGTGATACTGGCTGCTTAGCCATGCCGCCATAAGAGACCATAGTAGCGCCTTTGCCGAGCGATCGAGCGATTGTGGTTGCTGACTTGCCACCAACACAGTTGAGACCTAGACCGATCTCCTCACGACCCTTGCGGGTGATTTCTACTAGTTGATCCTTCCATTGGGGAGCTAGAAACTGAGTTTCGGTAACGACGACATCTGCGCCGAGGTCTTGGAGCTCTTTCTTCAAAGCGTTAGTCGCCCTGGGTGTTTCGCGATCGCGAATAACGTTGATGCTCCTCAAGCCCCAGAGCTTTCCAAACTGGATGGCAGCTCGTCCAACACCAGAGTTGGCACCATTCTGAATAAACCACTGACCAGTGCCAACTTCAAGGGGGCGCATACCCATACCAGCTTGAAGACCAGCACTGGGTCCATAATGTCGCAGGATGCGGTAGGCGGTGCATGGGTTAACGCTCACGGTCGCGACTTGTGCAGGAGTCAAGCCCTCCTTATCGATCTTGATAAACTTATCGGCTTCAGCAATGGCATGTGTTCTCCAAGTGCCGAACTGGCCGATGGCGGGGATGACCCAGTCGCCTTTCTGTAGCGACGAGGAGGGTGAGCCTGTAGAGACAACCTCGAAAACACCTTCGTTACCGGGAATGGCGGAAGGTTCAGCGGTACCAATTAAGTTGGTGAAGGGAGGCATAGAGCCATAAACTCCCTGGACTGTGTTGACATCGGCGGGGTTGATGGGAGCGGCGAGAGTTCGGACGAGGACCGAATCCGAGGGAATAGAAGGGGAGACGGAGTGACTATGAAGCCTGAAGACAGTTGTTAGTCTTATCTACGGTGAGATATACAATAGACGTACTTGAGAACTTTGGCTGGGTCTCCAGGCTTTGAGAAGACAAGAGCTTTAGCTTGTGTGTAGCCATAAGGACCCGACTTATATCGTGCGGCGATCATGGGAAGTCGGGTCATATGTTGAGCACTGAGCTTAGCCGAGGGCCTTGCAAGGCTTGAGGAGGCGAGTGGCCTGAGGCGCAGACAGTGCGAGCTAGCCATTGCGATGAAGGTACCTACCTAGTCAATTAATTGTCGAACTGAAATAAAGAAAGAAATTGATTACCTTTCCTCAATTGAGGTTGACGTTTGATTCAAGCTTGACGAAACAAGTTCAAACGAGCTTGGGTCAAAACGATGAAAGCTCTATGACGTTAAATGTTGACAAGCCAATTAGATTATGCGATTAAATGGGGTCGCATCCCCAGTCAGAGAAACAGAAATTCTGGGCCTAGGTATGTACTAATAGTAAGGTTGTGAAGATTCTGGAGGGTCCAAGTCGCAAGTCAAAACCGATTAGATTAATGAATGTGGGTGGGATGATGGATCCATTCCCGTGTTTGTGGAACGCGGGGGCCTTCCTAGATCGGGAGATGTCGACGAGACGGGTAACACAAGAGATAAGATTGGGAATAGCGTCAGAGTTTCTACAGCTTGAATAGGGAACGAGAATTGTCTGACTACGCTAGTCTGGACGGTTCGTGAAGAGTGAGGTACTTGACGATACTTCCCCTATCATGACTCGCAATGGTGAGAAACGGCCCAAAGGGATTGGAGCCTTTTACTGCAAATGCTTGAGGTTGGGTTGGTCCCAGGACTTGGAACCTTGGGGGGGAAAGATAGATCACATAAACTTAGGTTGTTTCCCCTATGCACGATAAAGGGAGAATAGTCCGATCTTGAATCGCTCTAACAGAAAAAAAAGGCAAGACAATCGTGCCGTGAGTGAAACATGTTTTAGTCTTTTGAGCGGGTTCCTGGTCTCCCGTGGAAACGCAATCCAGTCCAACCAAGGATTCTTTCGGCTGCTCGAGTCGTCATGTTGAATCTGCGCCTCGAGTCTCGAGTGCCAGGGTAGGTACTTGTGAGGATAGGTAGATACGAGCTATCTGAAAAAGCAATCTCGGCAACAAGGCAGCTTGTGAATATGGTCAATGGTATAGCACTGTTGACAGATAACAGCTCGTCACTATCCGTAGGTAGGTAGGTACCTCAATTATCGACATGGAACCGTTTGATATAGGCCCGGTTGAAACATGTTGGCGCCAACGTTTCTTCTCTCCGTCGAATGGGTGGTCCATCGAGTCTTGACAACGTCGTCTGTGGCGTTAGAAAAAGGGCGTTTTCTCGGACTTGTGAGGGAGAAAAGAAAAGGGAGTAGTGAGTATGATGAATTGACTTTTGAATCTTGTATGATCAACTCATTGATCAATCGGTGCTTCTTTTTTTGAGTTTCCAATGTATCACGAACCTTGCTGCTTCGGAATCGTTCGCCATTTGGTGTCATTTTCTTCAATAGTCTCGGTCTGTCCCGTAGTCTTGAGTGATTGCATGATGGCTTCCAAGATTGAAGACCAGTACTTTGATTGTACCTCCAAGTCTCGACAGCCACACGCTGCAAGAGGGACCGCTATCCCTCAAATCGATTAGACCAATCACCATACTTGGTAACGCGGGTACTGGCCAGTACTTTGCGTGCCTAAACCCGCCCAACTCGCGTGGTTCCCGCAGGGTCCAGGGAACAGTGGGCTCGCTGCAGTCCGGGTCTCTCAGGGGCAAGGTCCGAAAAGGAAACACCTTTGTGTGGCACTCGAACCTGCAAGTACTTCCAAAGTAGCTTTATTAGGTAGGTTCGCTGCCAGCCACGACATTCTCCACTTACATCAGGAAGGTCGTACTGTACCTCTCATGGCTCTCTCTCCTCCAGCCTAAGACCCGGTCTTGTACCAATTCTTCTCCTCTGAACACATTCTCCTCCCTCTCCCCTCTCCTCTCTCTTCTCCATCCAATTTCTCCTCTCTTCTATCCTACAACATCTACGGCCTCATAATATCTCTCTCTACATCAACTATCATCGCCTCAATTGCTCCCCACGTCTGGGATCATCGTCCTTGTTACCAAAAGCACGCCACGCCGCGTGTTGGATCCCTGCAGCTTGCAGTCAACCACAAGCCACCAGACCCTTGCTCCAATTTTCCACCTCTACCTTACGCTACGCTACAGCACTGTGCTGTGGTACCTCTTCATCCTGGTCAGGTCAAAGCCGTTGACTAGAACTCTCCTT
Source organism: Fusarium agapanthi (assembly GCA_001654545.1). Classification (NCBI taxonomy): domain Eukaryota; kingdom Fungi; phylum Ascomycota; class Sordariomycetes; order Hypocreales; family Nectriaceae; genus Fusarium; species Fusarium agapanthi. Next base: position 10,769 of record LTDI01000710.1, read on the forward strand.
TCTCTTCGCCCTGTTCTTGCGGGGAGTTTGAGACTCTGCTTCGTCATCTAAACCCGCTTGCTGGATCCCAGTCATCAATTACAGCTTCATTGAGAGTTTTGATTGCCATTCCAATTCTCTTGTTGAGCTCCTAGGCCCTCGCTTCGCCTAAGGTATCCTTCTTTTGCTGAATACCTTACCCCTTTCCGAATTCGGGCCCTCGCCATCGAATCGACCTGCCTTCTTCCATTCTCCGTCCGATCCGCTTCGTATCGTATCGTGCACGAATCACCAATTCACCTATTTTCCCCATTATGTCGTCTCTATTTGGCAAGAGCGGCGGAGGTTCGCGATTCCAGCTGCCCGCTCTCAACCTCAACTTTGGTAGTATCACAGACGGGACCAACATCCCACCGCCTCCGGAATCACCTGTTCAGAAGGTCCCAACTCCTCCACAGACACCGCCACCCGCCAAAGACGTCAAGGACGAATCCAAGAAGGAACCAGGACAGGATACATACAGCAGTGTCACCGAGGACGTCAACAAGAACACACCTCAGCCAAGCATTACTGCTTCTTCTAATGGTAATCTCGCTGGAACAAAACGCTACGCCGACGAGGATGCTCCTTTGAGCCCAGCTGCTTCAAGCCGCCAAGGCAGCATCCGTCGCCTATTCAGTAGAACCATGTTGAATAACACTTATGCAGAGGGCCAGATATCATCGAACGGAAGTGTCCCGGCCGCCGCCGCCGCCGCCGGTGGCCTTGCCCGGCCGAGTAGCCAGGGCGGTGCAAGCTACCTCGACGAGCGCAAGTCTAGGAGAACCAGCGGCTGGTTCAGACGCATGAGGACCGGAGAGACGATTCCCAACAAACGAGCCAGTACCATGTTTATGGAGGAAGGTCCTCGTGCACCGACACCCAAGAAACAATCCGCCCCCCCGCCTCCCATGATACCTGAATTGACCGATCTTGAAAAGGACAACGGAAGCTTGGGTTCTGATCTTTTCAAGAACATCAAGTAGATCGACGTTTCATGCGACACCTAGAGCCAAATTCGCCTGCCGTGCTCGACTCGCCAATAATGGCTGGACAGCCACCCCGTTTTTCTTTTTCAACTATTTACATATTCAAGGACCGGAAATTGAGACAAGACAACACATTACACCTATTTTTTATTATTATCGATCGAGCCAAAAGTAGCAGCAGCATCACAACATGGGCCGGTCCAACCACTTCTGAAAATGCGTCTCTTCTATCGTGACCGTTTTCTACGCAGCCAGGAGGATGTTTTCAGCCCATGTCTTGGGGGAAAGGGTGTCTGCAGTGGAGCAGGGGAAAATGGAGGGAGAAGGAATCAAGAGCAGTGCAGTATGGTGGAGGCAGCTCATCAAGATACCCAACTCGTTTCGCGAGCTCACTTATCCGGTGTGCGAATTATGGATTTGTTTTTCTTCTTGTTTGGCATTGCTTTAGTTGTCTTTGCAACAATGCGCTATGATACTACAATGCAGTGTATCATGGTCATCTTACGGGTTTCATGTCACTATTTGTCATTTATTACTTGCCACTATCACCTGAACGGCCCCTGCTACTACTGTGCGGAGAATCATCTCAGATTATTATTATTTTGAGAGTTACAAGGCTATTTTTTCCAGAATTTCCTGGGAGGTGACAGAATGGAGCACGCTGCGGGTGCCCTTTTGGATTTTACACATCTATTTCTAAAAAGGAATTTGTACAGATAGGTGATTCTGTTTTGAGAGAAAACAAAGAGAGCTTTGGAGACAACATGCCCAGATATTGGTCAAAGCTCCGTTACTAGAGGGAAGTCTCCCTCTTGTTATTGGATATGAGGCTTATGAAGAATTGAACCCCAGATCCTTACTGTTCACGGTCCTTGGTCTGATCCATGCGCAGGGAAGGCTGACTAGAGATCTGTGATGGTTCCGCCCGTGGCTTGCTTGTGCCGTAATCTGAAGCACAGACCAGGACGTACAAGTGCGTCGGTGAACGTCACTGTATCTATAAATATTCTGACGTGTGCGTATATGAGGCTGTGCAGAGCTTTTTGTGAGATATCCATTTCATGCCCGTCCAACGATGTGACGGCAGTCTGGGAGATGAGGACTTCGGTGACACATCGTCTCTCATACATTCAAGCCCTCCTTTTTTAGCTTCGCATACAGAGCGTCTTTAGAAGCATCATAACCAGGTACCATAATGCCTTCGCCTGTCGGAACTGATGCATTGAAGAGTGGTACAACTCTCGTTTCCCCCTTGGTCACTTCGAGGATGGTACCATTGCCATACTCTGGGTTGACCACAAGTTGCCACATGCCCCGAGCCACTTCTAGAGGATCTATCAGAACTGTATCCTCGTCTAGCATGACTGCTTTGGTTGGGTCTTCATGCCACAGAGGAGTCTAGTGGTAGCCATGCATTAGAAGTATTCAAAAGGCTCACAAAGACTTTGGCGAGCTTACCTCTACTGCGCCGGGAGCAATACAGCCGACTCGAATACCAAGTTCATCACGCAATCCCCCCAATGCTCTCACAAACCCATGCAAGCCATGCTTACTCGCAAAGTACAAGGGTGTTGCTATGCCAGCTAAGTAGCCTGCCATACTGCCAACATGTACAAGGCATCCCTTCTGCTTCGTCTTTGTCCAATGCCCGATAGCCAGCTGACTGAGCCGAATGGGAGATACCAAGTTCACATCCAAGACTGCATAGTGTCCAGGTTCCGCATTGGCATCATCTCGAGAGACACTATCCTCGTTGCTCTCAGTTTTGGGAGGTTCCCAGAAGGAGGACCATTGAGGCTCGAACAGACCGGCTCCTGGAACAACAATATCGACAGTTGTGAACTTTTCCAAGGCCTTCTTCCAAGCGGCCGTCAACTGTGCCCAAGATGTAACGTCGGTTTCCCCAAACAAGACCCCAGCTTTGCCGTCGACGCCAGGGAACGGATATTGCTTCAGGAGTTGTTGAGCTTCGGGCCGCAATTTGAGATCGGCAATGAGGACCGAACATCCATTGTCTAGGAGCATACAGATAAAGCACAAGTTGATACCTGTGCTTCGTGGTCAGTCAATATAATTCCTTGCATGTCTACATACGTATTTGGCATGTGCACACCTGAGCCACCGCCAGTGACAAGCGCGGATTTTCCCTGCACAGACGTTGTCATATTGCTTTTGATTAGAAGTGTTTCACTTTAAGGTTGTTAAATTGTTGGTGATTTGATCGCCAGCGAGGGCCCAATGACGCGAGTTGTATCTTTCAGGGCTGTATGATCCCTACTCCAACCGTTATATGGATCAGCGACGCAGTTGCTCACTCAACTGTTTTGAATAAGAGAGTTGATAGTAGAGAGAAGAGTGAACTGAAGTGCAGTTTATGCGGGGTAGTCTTATTATCGTATAAGGCACTACGTACTAGGGACATGCATGTGCTGACGAATGAATCTACTCCGGCCTTGATATGGGTTTCATGCAAAGTCTAATCTTTGTGTATCTGTATATGGGTATTCTGACCCCTGTTACTAGCAGCAATATGTTGTCTCACCTCCTCTCTGAAGCCTTCTCCTCATCTCCAGATCCTTGCACCTGCATCGTCTCTGAATCCGAATCCTCCGGTTTGCCCTCCCGACAAGCCCATCCATCCACTAATCGCAAAGTCTCACGGCTCCACACGCGGTTCATGAGCGATAATCGGACGGGAACTAAAGCGATGATGATCAGAGGGAATGCAGGGGCCGCAACTGTCAGCGTCACCCCAAATACAATGCCTGTCATGATGATCTGTGTGATTGTGTACATGTGAATACCGAACCAGCTAACATTATCAGGGAGAGCAGGGAGATCAGATGGCGGTGTGAGTAATTTTACAACTCTTCCAAGAATAGGGTTGACAGTTAGAGACTGGTAACCCATGAAGAGGAACAGACCAGCCAGCACTGATGTCTGTGTGAGACCCAGAAGCTTTTGCAATGGGGGAGACACAAAGATAAGAATGAGTGAAGCTTGAATGAAGTGAGAATATCTCTGCTCATATGTCCTTGCGACTGGCCGAGGCGAATCTGGCTGCTCCCCTTCTTCCACAGGAGGACTCTCAATGACATAATGCATCAACGATTCTGAGTGAAGCGGTGCTTGAGGTAACAGGCCGTTTGCAGGAGGAATACCAAGAATACCACAAAGGATGGTAGTGGTTCCCAAGAGAGCAACATCCCAAGCATACCCGCCTGGCTTCTTGGTTCCATATCGTTCCACGGTGCAGATAATGCTGCTGATTTCGTGGTCAAAGTAGAACAAGACCGTGACGATGGCGCCCGGGATCATGGACAAGAAGACCCATTCGATAGGTATCTCCCAGAAGCGGACAAAGAAAGTTGTTCTGTCTGGGTTCGTTGGTCGAAAGCTGGTTTGGACTTCGAGCCGTATATGATCTAATGATGCCAGTTCCCCGATATATGGAATTCCAATCCAGATAATGATGGAAATAGCAGCGGCATATTCTGTAAGTCCAAGTCGAACGTATCGATGGAGCATAGGCTTCCACGAGTTTGCTGTGGACAGCAGAATGGCCAGGAGACACGTTCCCACCGCTCCAAGAACAGCATATAGAAAGGCAGCAAGGGAGACTCGAGCGTGGGTTCGCTTCAGCTCCATTGCCGCCTTGTGGAAGTAGATAACACTGTTGAGGAGTGAGAAGATGTCGGCGCTGAAATGGGTGACATATTGCATGGTCCAGTCATGGGCGTTGAAGATGGCGAGGAGATAGTGCATCCAACCAGCGTGGATTAGGGACCATGCCATGACTGGTAGAAATTCGACCTGGGAGGTGTTAGTTGATGGCCATCAGTATACATGCACTGTATTGTCGACTTGCATGAAAGTGTGTCTCGCAAAGTTCGTAGATGTTCTCGGCCAGCACGGAGAATGGGCCTGTGACACCCAGAATCGTAAGAGGTTGACCCGAGAAGCTAGGAGCTCTTGTCAATATGTATGTCTAATGCGGTACAGAAGAGTGTTCACATGTTACTAACAGAGAGAAGATGAGGCCGCATAGTCCAGTGCTGAACACAACCTCGATGGTCCCCCACGATTTGCCGGTCAATGTGTATAGATCACTGGCGAAAGTGATACCGGGGAGAAGGTTTGTGAAGAAGATGTAGACTGCACTTGCAACCACCTGTTGGTTGAATACCTGCCAATCTGACAAGTATCGACTCTTGAGGTTGACAACATCTTCCTTCAGCAGTCGAAAGGGTCGAAGTTTCCCACCTCTTGCAAAGTACCCGGATGCTCGCCCTCCTCCGTTTGTAGGGCTCGAGGCGTCATCCTCAGCTGGGGCATTTTGAGTGTTTGGTGTGATGGTATTTCCAGAGCCGAGCGTTGGCGTCCACTCGACGACATTGATAGTGTCTTGGATAGGCTGCTCTGGCCCAGCCATTGTTCACGTCGGTCCTGATACAAGTGACAAGACAAGACAAGACAAGACAAGACAGAATTTGTCGTTTCTGCAAAGGATTTGAAGCACATGTTGGAAACTCGCATGGTCGATCCCGGGGGCTCTGAGTCAACTTATCATTCTCTCAGTCTCGCTATAACTTAGCCTTTGTTCAGTGAAAAAGCTCAAGCCCAGTCTTGGCCTTTTCTTGGCTCTGGCGATTTTCCTTGGCTTTCTACAACCTTTTGCCCTTGTCGGTGCCGTCAAGGGCGAGGCGGCACTTGGTTGTGTCCTAAACAGCGTGGGCAATTCTCCAATACCAATTGGTTCAACAGGTTCTCGACGATAGGTACATAATTGAAGGTACCGAGAGCGGAGCATGACGTAATTCCTTTCATCTCCAGCTCTTATCGGCACGTGCGGAGGGGTGAGCGAGGCTGAACATGGTGGGGCGCTAAGGCGAGGCTGAGGATCAGATTTACATCATGCCCTCTTTTTCAGGGTCCTCTTCATCCTATCACATCTCAATGCTCCACGATACCCAACTTGAAAAGCAACGGCGCTTCTTCAATTCCCTTTTGAACAAGACACACACATCGTGAAATCATACTGAATCGAAACAATGGCACAATTTGTCCCTCGGCAAAGCTTTGTCGTACCGAACTCGATACCGAAAACATACTATATCGGCCATCATGCCAAGGGCTTCAGCGACATGACAAAAATGAAGAGCCACATCTCTCTTGCTCTCGAATGCCGCGACGCTCGGATCCCTTTCACATCACAAAATCCCAATCTCGATCGCATCATAGCCGGCAACGAGCGAATCATCATCTACACAAAATGCGATTACACAACAGACACTCCGAATCTCCAAAACACACTGCGCAAGATTTACGGTGATAATATCATCTTCTGGGACAAGCACAGACCCTCTACGACAGATAAGCTACTCAAAATGATCAAGAGCGCTGCTGTAGCGCACGATTCAATAGTCGGTTTGAGGGCCATAGTTGTTGGAGTGCCCAATGTCGGCAAGAGTTCAGTGCTCAACGCTCTACGCTTCAAAGGCATACCGAGGAAAACGGCCAAGGTGGCCAGGACGGGAGGCCAAGCAGGCGTGACGCGCAAAATTGGTACAAATGTGCGCATCCTCGACCCAGAGGGGAAGAGTAAGGGCGTCGGCCTAAATGGTGCATTTCTGGTGGACACACCCGGCGTCTTCCCCCCCTACGTTCGTGACGGCGAGGCTATGCTAAAATTTGCGCTCGTCCAGGGCATAAAAGACGGGTTAATACCAACCGAGATACTGGTGGATTACCTCCTCTACCGGATGAACCTCTTCAAGCCGACCTTGTATAGCAGATACTGCGAACCCACCAACGATGTTCATGAGTTCCTTACCGCCGTTGCTTGGAAAGACGGCCTAATAAAGCTAAAGGGCGTTCCTGATTTGCAATCGGCTGCTTCCAGAATCTTACACTTATGGCGACATGGGAAAATGGGCAAGTTTGTGCTGGATGATGTATCTGACGAGGGATCAGAGAAGCATCAGCAGTCCATAGACAACCCTGCTCTAAGTCTAAATCAAGCAAAGAAACAGAAGAAGCAGGCGATTGCACAAGAGAAGGCAGGTGCCTAGCATTCTCAGGAATTCATTTCTGTACCATACGTTCGTTGTATACTAGAGCATACTCCATGTACACTATTTAAGCCTATTCTGTCATCTCGTGCCAAACTTGATTCGAGTTGTCCTCCTCCATGTCTCTCTCAAATTGTGCAAAGACGCCAATGACCGAGCCCTCGGGCCGTACGAGGGTATATCTAGAAAGGTAGCCGGAACAACAGCTTCGCCTCCCGAAGCGATTCCGTAGAAATAATAATATCGACCACAGATTATGGACAAGCCCATACAACTTTGCCTGCTGCATCTGCTGCGGATGCTGGTGACGCCCCTTGATGCTCCTAACCGTAAACGCCTTAAACAAAAAAAATCGAGCGCAGGTCCCTTTTGTCTTATCATGATAGACCTACTAAAACAAAATGCTGCCGTCAGGTGTACTGATTCTGCCACTTGACCATATCTCGTGTCAGGACATCCATCATCTCTATACAGTTCAGATCCTTAAAATCTTTGCCCCCGGAAAAGCCTACTGTATCCTCATTCTCTACAGAATGGGAATCTGGGGACTTTTGCGGCGATGCTTCTGCGTTGCTTGCGTTTCCGTTCGTGCCTGGGATTGCTTCCGCTGCAAGGTCCACTTGGGTCCTTGAAATGAAATCCATTATGGCGCCGACACGCCGCTTCATATCCACCATATTCAACTTGTGGTGTAAGGCGGGCTTTGACTTGCCATGTCGATGTTCACTTGTGGGTTTCGTATGTGTAGGGGTGGGTTCTTCGCCGTTCTTTTGAATGTCCCTTGACATGGATCGTACTGGAGATTCGCCATCCACATCGCGATCCCTCGTGTATTGGTTTCTGCCTTTGCCCTTCTTATGTGTAGCTCTGCCGCCGCGCTTGGCGGTGCTTGAGACCGTCTGGTTGCTCGCAGGGGGTGTGTCGGGAACGGGCAGCGCAAGTGCAGGGGTTTCCAAAATAACTGGTGTCTCGATGCTTTTGGTAGCGGGAGGTTTAGCAACGGCGGGAGGTGTTTCCTCTGAAGGGTCAGAATCTATGCAATAATCAGTACCCTGCTTAATCAGAATGTACGTTCAAACTTACCCTCTCCTCGTCGCCTTTCTGCGCGGCCTTTCCTTTTATCTGCAGCTTCCTGTCGCTGGCGCTCTTTATCTTCCTTCTCCGTCTTGGTTCGCTGGTTCTTGCTGTTACGAGCTTTCTTGGCTCCATTTCGAGTGTTAACATCCTCATCTGATTCATTGTAACTTTGAGCCTCGACCAGCTCAGTGGGAGGTGAAGGTGACATTGAATTGGTTCTCTGTCGCTTTACACTTAACGGGTTCCTTAGTGATGCCAATTTCTCATCCCTTGGCCGAGCATTCACGGCGATTGATTCTTCACTATCGCTTCGTCCCCGTTTTGCTCGTCTGGTCATGATTTCTTGTCCATCTTGAGGGACATCTTCTTTACTTGCTTCAATGGCGCGCAGGAGTTGCTCGTCTTCATAAGCTCGGTCGCGGCTGTTCATTGTGGATCGACGTTTTGAGGTTTGTGAGGCGGAAGTTGGGCGCGAGTTCTTGCTCGTGCCAGTCTTGGGTGAACGATTGCCTTCCTTGGCAATTGAGGTGGCTCGAGACGTTGCGCGCGACGGCCGGTTATGGGGGACATACTTGGACCATTTTTGGCTGATAACAAACTTGTCAGTAGTCAGGTTCGTAGGAGGGCCACCAACATGCATTACCCGGGAATTCAAGCAGCCAGAAGTTTCAGACATGAAATCCGTCTTGGCAGCAAAAACAGCATGCTGGGAAATTCACTTACCCGTTGCTTGCAGTGTATATTTTATGGAGATCTTTGCGGCATTGCTCGCAAAAATATTCCTCGGGGGAGCTCTCAGCGCTAAAGATGCCGACACAGGCGCCGTGCTGCCAGACCTTACAAATGTCGCATTGAACGAAGAAGCCGGTAACGTCTTCAGTAAATTCTATGGCATTGAAGAAATCCAGGTCGGCACCTTCCACGGGTGGGCGGCCCGGGTATTCTTCTACATCACAGATACATCGCACGGCTTCGTCCTCCTCTTCTGGGAGGTCGTCGCTGCCATTCGCCATTCCAAAATTATCGGGTTTCGAAGTCTTATCGTTTTCGTCTTCGTGGTTGCGCTTTCGCCTTCGACCGAGGAGGGTATCGTCAAGATCTTCAAATGGCTCCGAGGACAAAGAGGCACTAGGTGTAGACTTGTTGGAAGAGGGCTTGGCGACTGATCTCGTATTCCGCTCAACTCGACCAGACGTGCTTGAGGATACAGATGACTGTTGGGATTGTGAATTGGTGGCGCGGGCTCTTGATGACCGTCGCGGCGAGGGGGGTGCCATTGAGGGAGCCGGGTCACCGATCTGAGGTGACAGAGGAGAAAATGGACGAAGGAGGACGAGGGAGAGGTTGTGGGAACCAACAACGGCGCGTGGAACAAAATAGAGTAGATATGTTCTTCCCGGCGCCGATCGAGAAGTTGAGAGGAAAGGAAATCGCGAGAATTGGTGGTGGTGAGCAAGGAATAAAGATTGTTGAAGCTGGCTAGTGACCCAGCGATGCGTGCGACTACTGAAAGAAGAATGTCGAGTAACGGCGACGGTATCGAAGGACGGATTGGCAAGCAAGCATGTCGAGACCGAGTAAAAACGCCGTGGTCATGACACGGAGAGTTGCCGTAACGATGAGTATGAGAGAGAGACGAGTGGGTGGAAGCTTTCTTCGGAACGAGGAGGAGGAAGAGGAGGAGGAGGATAGCCAGAAGAAGCGCGGGCATGGGCATGGGCATGGGTCTCACTTTGCTTGGGATCCTTCCCAAAGCAAAAGCCGGTGGAACCACTGCGAGGCCACCTGCAGAACATAAAATTATAGCGCTCGCTGTGGAGACTGAGCTCACTAACAAGCTCCGACTACAGGGGTCTTTTGGGGTTCACGAACCTGAAAGCCTCTTACGAGAACAGCCAAGAGGCAAGGTTTAGTGCCCACTCACCGCTGAGGTGCAGCGCATCAGAGTGACCAGACGGCTATTGGCCGGCTTCCAGTTTGAGACTCTGAGAGCGGTTTGTTTCCGCATCATTTACGGAGTACCTTAGACTGTTTCCATATTAATTGCCCTACCATGCATGCCCTGCAGTTTCTGATGAGTGACATCAGGAAAATATTGAATACCATGTTGTTCGAGTGAGCCACAAAACAGCTGTTTCACCACGCTCCAGCTCAGTATTATTAGTAGATTACTCAGGATGGGTTTCCGCCTAAAAGCATCAGAAAGCTACAGTTGAAGCTCAAAATCGTAAACACTAATCATGGTCGTCCCTTTTTTTATTGTGGCTGCTGTTAGTAGGAACTGGGGAAGACGGGAAGGCGGGACAAGTAATGGTCAATAGTACCTTCATATATTGGCGGCGCCAGTCTGATTACCTAACCCGCCACCTCCCAACGGCCCTGCCTCTACCTTAGCACCTCCACAGATTAGTACTAGTTGATTCAATCACACTCAAATACAGCAATCTTGAGGGCGTTACGGACTTCGCATTGTGTTATTCTGGCTACTCGCTCTGATAATTCTTGCTTCATAAATTTTGTCTACTTTTTGTGCCTACGGTGGCGTCTACGCTCATATAAAAGCATCCTCCGTGTCCACGAACACCCCCCTCCATCACCCCGTCCATGACTGGGTAAGCGAGCCCCGGCCTTGAGCGACCAAGAGCGAGCGAGTCTGGCAGTCATTCGTATACCTACTACAGGAATCGATACAAGTACGAAACGAGCCGAGCTGGTGCAGACTGGTACTCGTGCCGTGCCGAATACTCAGTCGTGATATCGACGATATGTTCTGACCCTCACACAGAACGTTTTAGAGCCCGACCGAACCAAGTCTACCCCTCTGAGCTTCGAAGAGACAGGCATTCTTTTGCAAATCACGGTTTTGTTTTTCTCTGCGACTTGTATAACTAGTATTGCAGTATTAAATTTGTTTGCCGCCAACGAATTGTACAAGCTCCGACCCCTCGTTTGGCAGCACTTGCCCTTCGACTGTCGTGTCTGTCGTCGTTTAGAACAGAGTCTATACAATGTTCGATGGGTACGCTTTCCATTTGCTTTGCATTTGGCCCGTCAGTTGCCAATCTAGCAGGTGTTGATCCTGCAACTGCTTTCAACTGCCAGCAAGGCTGAGCAGCTTCTGACGGTGTCAACAACTCTTCCAATACCATCTGCGACCATGTCGAACTTCGCTATAATTGTGGCGATTCTCTTCATCGTTCTGGTGATATACGTGCTAACGAGAAATGTTCGTTCACGCGCAGGTCATAATCTCAACATGTCGCCAGATACCGTATCGTCGCTATTCCCAGACCGACCGATTCGGCCGTTACCGAAACGTCGACTGCGCGAGAAGCTCTCACCAGGGACTGTAGAGACAATAGCGTATCCTCCTTCAACTCACGAAACTACGCCCCTCTTTTATTACCCACCATACAACTTCAGGGAAAACACGAGCCCGCCAAGGGCATGTTCTACAAGCCCATCTCAACAAACTCGTCGAGCGGAGGAGGGCTGCAACTATACCCCTCGACGAAACGGGCTAGGGCTGCCAGATGGCGACGATGAAGAGCCGGCTTTGCGAAGCACTCTTGTTACTATATCACCCCCGGAGATCTTGACTCGCGGGACTCAACGATCCTCGAAGCCAGATATCCCTGATTCACAACCGCCGCTTTCCGCAACGTCCTCTGTGGATGGTTATGATGTATTTGAAAACACGAACAACAAAAAGAAGCGGAAAATTCCTTCCGCTGGGGAGCTTTCTGTTAATGGTACCCAGGGCTCGAATAATGAGATTGCCATCTCAGCTAGTGCAGGACATTCTCCTACCGATGAATCACACAACGACCGGGCGCACTCCCACTCAGTCTCACATCCAACGACGGGCACTTTTTCATCCAACAATCAGGGGATATCAGGACCTGGGCGAGGCAGGCTTGGGCGTTCAAGGAATGGCAGAAGCCCGCTGCGAGCATTGTCTGATGGCAATAGTAATGCGTGGGCTGGGCGAGGCTCAAAAGCCACTGCATCTCAGTGGACAACGGGCGGTACGTAATCATTCTTCTACTTTTTTCATGCTTTGTTGCTGTGTTTCCAAACTCCTACACATGGATTTATCACTAGCGTTAGCATTCGGCCGAGTTTCTGAACACGTTATGCCGATACGCCTTTCGTTATGGAGATGTTGTTCAGCCATGCTCTGCCCTCCATAGCTTTCGGCTAACAGCATAAAACGGAACGGAGACTTGCACACCATTTTCCATATCTCTTCCGGTGACAATTTGCACTGCCGCCTGGCCGATGGGATTTTCTCCCCCACAGTCCGACCTCGATCTCTGTTTCTTCCACAACTGCGCATCTTCCTTATAACGGATTTCCAGCTGCTAACGCGAACTCAGAGCAAGAGGGCAGTGGTATAATATCAAATGCTATCGCAAACGCCGAGAAACTTCGACCTCAGGGACAGGAGAACGGGAGTCTGCTTCAGCAGCATTCTATCGCAACAAGATCGACTCCAGCATCGACCCAGTTTACTTTCACCTGTGATTCCCAAGTTCCTGGCACGATTCAGTGGCCCGGTAAGTACATGTCGCACAGTCGAGACTTTGATTTACTGACATAGCCGTTAGGCCACTCGAGCAAGCACAGCATGTCCACTCAGGCTAGCCCTGGCTCCTTACCACCCGGCAGTGTTGCCCCTCAAGATGGGTCTTCCGTGGCAGCTAGTCGAGGCTCCGGAAGTTCTCGTCGAGACAGCAAACGACGCCTAGACAGATCACTCGAAAGGGCTGCGCGTCGTCGTCGTCAAGAGGCGCGGCGGGATCCCGCCAAAACAGCTGACGAATGGATTTGCGAATTCTGTGAATACGAGATGATATTTGGAGTACCACCCAGAGCATTGATCCGACAGTATGAGATGAAAGACCGCCGACGCCGACAGGAAGAAGCGGATCGCAAACGACTTCTCGAAAAGGCCAAGGAGAAAAGTCGGAAAGCCAGAAAGAGCGGCAAGAAACCTGCATCTCGGGGAGAGAATGCGGCCGCTCAGGACCCGCCTCAGGAGCACAGCACATCTGTGGACATAAATCACAATCATTCAAATCAGTCAGGAGAAGACGAGAACCATTTCCCGGATTCCCCAGGGGATCGCACTGGGCCAGACATACCGACTGAGGTCCAGTCATCATAGTTTGCAAGCATGATTCATTGGAAGGGCTGCTCCCAGCAATCGCGGTACTCCCTATTTCACCCTTGATGACCGGGGTACGTCGGCGGCCAACAAAGCTATGAAAGGCGATGTATACCTAGAGGACATCAGTGAACCAAGACACTGCGGTATCTGACATCTGAAAATGAGGTACTCTTGCTCTTGAAGATGAAGAAAGGGGCAGAAACCCTGCCTACGACAGGTTTCTTGCTTGTTGCTATTGGGGGAAGTGTGGATAACAAGAGACTGAGCTACTCGGTGGGGAGGCAGCTCATTAACGAGACGAAAGTGACATTTGGTTTAAGGATAGGTAGAATTTTGTAGCTTGGGCCCCGACAAACAACTCTTGGGTTCAATCAGCCAGACCGAAGTCACATTGTATGATAACAGGGCTATCCTAACTTGTTCAACATTTGTTAACCACACATTGCTTGCCTGTTTTAACTTATGAATATGCACAGACAACTACTGCAAAATTGCATGAAAGCGACTTGATCAAGGTACGATTAAAACGTCCTAGTCAAGCTATGACGTCAGAAAGCTGGTCAGTTCAGCTGGAGATTTATTTTTTGAGGTGGGTTTTGATCTACCTACGGAGTAACTAGGATATGCGGAGACACGGGGCTTTATTATTAGCTTACATCCGATCCATCTAACGGTCATAACAATTTAATTTAAGCCGGCTTTTTCAGGGGCTTGACTTATAGGGAGGGGTAAATTAAATTAGGGTATATTTTAAAGGTTAGGCTTAAATTAAATTAACTAACTTATAAGATTTTAGTGTAATAGCTATAGGAAATAGCCTTACCTATTTTCTATAACTAGCTTCCTAAGTATTATATTACCTTTATTATCTTTAGATTTAGGCTATAATATTAATTTAATAATATAATTCTAGCCTAACTAAATAACCTTTCTATTTTAATAGATTTAGTAAGTATATATAAGATATTATAAGTTATTTTTAATAACTTAGAATAAGTATATTTATATTACTTTTATATAAGTATTATTTTAGCTATGTTATTCCTTAACTT
>LTDI01000711.1:0-24876 GCA_001654545.1 Fusarium agapanthi
ATATAGATATAGAACTTCCCCTCTTTTGCAGAGAGGGGACAAGAGAGAATACACAAGACTTTCCAATATAACCGACCCTAGCCGACCTTATTTTTGTTTGCACTGTAGGTAACTGCAATCTTATCTGATCATCAGCCTCCCACTACGTTACGCTGACCGAGATGAATTATAGCTGTAAGCAGGGATCGGACGTTTCACCGAATATGGACACTGTAACTACTTACCATTCTTGGCTCCACAAGCCATAACGCACTGTGCTGAAGGAAAGTTTCTAGCTTCATTGAGGTGGACATCGTCATCAGCGTGGTTAAGTGCCGTGCTAGGATTGCCGAGCGATAACGGCCGACGTAATTTGATGGTTTGCGACAGAGACGCTGTGTCTGTTCGATGATAAGGTAAACACCACGGCAGAGTATCACGAACTACCGTACAGCTGTGTTACACAGTGTAAGACAAGGATGCCATCAACACCATGGATAACACAATGTCTATGACACGACCTCCTGTTACGCAGCTTCGGCCACTGCATACTCAACAACAGTCACCGAAGGAGTCTCAGCCAATCAGCTGGACCAGCTCTGTCGAGCCAAGACCTGATGAAGAAATCGCCATCAAAGCATTTGTGAAGCTTGTTTCTCATCTTGTCATTCTTGATGAAGGGGAGAACTTTTGTATCCAACATACTAAGCGAGGTGATTTCATTTTGGCTTAGTATTCGAGTTCCAGAAATGAACCTGGTACCTTCTGTTTCGTTAAATGTGAGAATCATCAAGATATTCCATCTGATTTCTCTATTGGTGAAGGCAAGGTGAGTTTGATGCTAGTTCATCAAGCCAGGGGCGTTTGTATGCTGATATTTTGGTTAGACCCTTCAACTTCACTTTGAAAAACACCAAGTGCAACTCAAGACAGTTGCCAGTATCATCCCCGAGTCTGCTCTGAGGTCTCTTGGTTGCATGCTAGACGACATTCTGACTGGATCCGAATGGACTCAACCTTCCGTCCTCAACTTTCCCCCACGATCTGAGCCCCTCTCCTTCACTCATGGCGATGATACTTTGACCCACGATGGTGCTAAAATCTCGCTTCTCCATCACCAATTTGAGAGGCGTGCGTCTGAGAGTCCTGAGAGGGTCGCTATCGACTATCTGAGGGACCTCGAGAATGGGAGTCGCGTGACCTTTACCTATCGTCAGATCTCAAATGCAGCAACAGCATTGGCGGGAAAGATCGCGAAGGCCTGAGAGGAATCAACACAGTCTCTCAAGACAGCCGCAGTGCTCGTCGGGCCATGCCCAGAGCTCTACGTCTCCTATCTGGCAGCTCTGAAGGCGGGAGTTGCCTTCTGTCCCATCGCCGTGGACGCGCCTAGAGAGAGAAAGGAAGCTTTGACGGCGGACTTGAAGCCATCTGCATTACTTACAACAACGTCCTTGTTAGAGTCAGCGTCATCCTCTTTTTTGAATTCCTCGTCAGAGACTATCGACGTGACTCCCTTCCTGCAGGCTTGCGATACTGAACCCAAGCAACAGCCAACATCAGCGTCAATAAGCCCGAATGACTTGGCTTACATCCTTCACACATCAGGAACTACTGGTCTGCCCAAAGTAGTGGCTGTCAGCCATCTCTCGGCCTCATGTACCATCTCTGCCCTGAGTGCCCACTACGGCTTCCCTCTACCATCCCCAACATCCAAGCCTGTCAGGTGGTTCCAAGGTGCTGCACCTACCTTTGACATTTCGCTATTTGAGATCTTTTGGACTCTCAGTACGGGCTCAACGCTTTGCTGTGCGCCTCGAGAGTTCACTCTGCAAAACATCGACAAGGCTGTTACTGCCTTGGAGGCCGATACCACCAACATCACACCTAGCTTCGCCAGCTTGCTCGATCCCTCCTCAATCAGTGGACTCATGGTCGGTGGTGAGACCTTGAATGCTCGGTTACTCCAGAACTTTGCTCCCTACAACCCGACCGCGAAGGAGGAACCTGGCCAGGTACCTCGAGGCATATATAACGGATACGAACCTACCGAGACGGCCATTTACAGTATTGCACAAGCTCATGTGCCCGAGGGCCAGCGCGGATCCGTCATCGGAACACCGTTAACAACTTGCGGCGTTTTTATTGTTCAGCCCCTGCATGTTCTTCAAGCCGGTGGGAGCCTGAAGCCCCTCCCCATCGGCGCAGTGGGAGAACTCGTCATCGCTGGACCTCAAGTGAGCAAGGTGGGCTACCTGAACCGTCCGGGAGAAACAGCCGCGGCATTCCGAGATGCCCTTCGATGGGGCCGCGTCTATAAGACTGGTGACAGAGCCCGAATTGTCTGGGACAAGAGCGGCTCTCCCATGGTGGAGTTCTTGGGCAGACTCTCTGATGATCAAGTCAAGCTCAGTGGGCGACGTGTTGAGCTGGGTGAGATTGAGAGTGTTCTGGCCAGCAAGGTCCCTGCTGTCAAGTAGACTCTATCCTGCGTCTGGAAGCAGGGCGCAGAGGCAGGTTCGGAGAAGGTTGTGAGTCTGATTGTCGGTGATCCAAATGCGAACTTCGAGACTGTACACCAGGCGTGTTTGGATGCGTCTCAGCATCATCTCCCTGACTACATGAGACCTTTCAAGATCTTGCAAGTCGATGCGCTTCCGAGATCTGCTTCTGGCAAGGCAGATCGCAAAGCAGCTTTCGCACTTGTCAACAGGATGTTAAACCCTAAACTTGACGGCCGCGAAACTACCAGTTGCGGCATGAACGAGAGTATTGAGCCTTTGGCAAACCCTCAGGATGCAGAGGTTGAGTATGAGCTCATCTCAATCGTGAGTAATGTTCTCAATTACTCGCCTACTCCAGGTCCATCCTTCACTGCAAAGACAGTACTTGTAGACGCAGGTATCGACAGCCTTCGTGCAATGAGGATCTTGCGAGACGTCAGGAAGTGTTGGCCAGAGTCTCAGAACCCTCAGCTTGAGCCGTCACTGGCACTTCTACTCGACAACAGCGCGACCATCCGTTCAGTCTTCTTCCCTAACAGTCAAGACATCGACACTTCAATCACCAAAGCTAGTAAGCAAACCAGAACAAAGGCTCAGCTTGAGACATTCTCTGCGAAGCATATGCCAGAGTTACTGGACAAACTCAACCTCTCTAAGCCCGACATTGAGATGATTCTGCCAGCAACTAGCACACAGAGTCAGTTAGTAATGAGCTTTGCCATGGACAAGCGCAACTACATCCGCCATAACTGCCATACCACGCTCAAACTCAAGCCAGATGTCTCACTACAAACTCTCAAGGACTGCATTGAGACAACGATGTCGAGACAGCCCATCTATCGAACGGCAATGCTTCCCTGCGATGACGATCTGTCTCCTTTCCTCCAGGTTGTGTTGATACCAGAAGCATGGCAAAGACTGAGCGGCAATTCTGATCGGATTGCTCACAGGAAAACCAGCCCTGGCAGTATCTCTGCTCACGCGCAAACCTGGCTGGACCTCGCGGAAGAGAATCTCAGCCTTGAGTCGCATAGACTGTACCAGGTACAGATCATTGATCCCGAAGAGGCTGGCAGTGGCGGTCTTTTGACCATCAGCGCTGCTCACTGCATCTGCGACGGACCTTCACTTGAAGTACTGATGACAGACCTCACTCTTCAATACTCTGGCCTTGAACCACTTCCACGTCACGGGATCTACGATGCTGTTTTCGAATGGGTATCTAATATCAACCTAGAGACAGACCAACTGTGGCAGAAGGCTCTGGAAGGATGGGAGACTGAGCCGCTTGGAGCCATCAGCGGCAACAACGTCAAGCCGACTTCAACCAAGACTCGTCAACATGCAATGGTACAACACACCAGTCCTATTCCGTGGGAACTTCTCGAGAGCAATAGTAGGGCACTGGGAGGCTCTCCGCTCACGATTCTCCAAGCATCTTGGGCCATGCTTCTGCACATCCTCTCTGAGGCAGATACCGACGGCGTCACGTTTGGCAGCGTTCTTTCAGGACACGATCAATTTGTCCACAGCCCAACATTCTCTGTCGTGACCTGTAGAATTGCCTTACCCGAAGCGCAGACTCTCAAACAGCTCGTCGGCACCTCGATGGACCATTCCAGGTTTGCCCAGAGTCACAGACATACATCCTTCGGCGTCTTCAAGACACTTCCCTACAACACTGCACTAGCCTTGCAAGCATACTCCCAGACCGAAGAAGACGGAGCAGGCAAGCCACCTTTGCTCTGGACTGAGATCTCGAATCCTCCTATACGTTACGACTTTGCCATGTTTGCAGAGGTCTTCCCCACGAACCCGAACTCGCCTGAAAGGAATGGAAGATTCGATGATGTCGTCTTCAAGTTGACGTACCGAGACGAGACATTCTTAGAGACTTCTGCACCATGCATCGTTAAGCAGTTTGCTGCACTCACCGAGACTATCCTGAAGTCACTGCCTGATGATCTGGTACAGAGTCTGCCTGCTATTGTCTGCTGAGGGAACGATCCCAGTCGTGGGGTGGGGCTTGGGCGACGCAGCTAGAGAGATTCGCTACAGAGCTCAACTTCTGCATTCTCAGTTCGAGGATCAAGCTGCATCGACTCCCGATCTCCTGGCACTGAGCTTCTATTCTTCACTCGACTCCGCTCCCGTTGAGATGAGCTACGCAGAGCTTGATGCTAGGGCCAACAGTCTAGCGAACATCTTGCGCGAGCAAGACATTGACATCATTCCAATTTGCATGGAACACAGTGTCGAGCTTTATGTATCTGTTTTGGCCATTCTCAAGGCTGGATCTGCATGGTGTCCCATCGACACAACGTCTCCCGTACAACGTCGAACGTCTCTCATCGCTCGAGCGCAGAGCAAGGCGTTTCTCATAACCACAGAGTCTTTGCCTCTCGTAGAGCCTTGCCTCGCTCTGGAAGCCGTCAAGGATGTGCAAGTCATTCTGGTTGACAAGTACAGTGATCAAAGTGCATCGGTTCGAGCCAAACCACGCAACAGCATCTCCGACATCACAGGACAGGACTTGGCATATCTTCTGTGGACTTCTGGGACAACGGGTGAGCCCAAAGGTGTCATGATTCATCACAGCGCTGCAGCCCAAGCGATGCGAGACCTACAAGTGCTTGTCGAGCACGATGATCGTGAGCAGGTTCGCACCTTACAACTCTCCGCTTACAGCTTCGATGTCTTCGTGCAAGACCTGTTTTACACCTGGGGCCTGGCGGGAAGTGTCATCAACGGTACACGAGAGTTAGTCTTGGGCACATTCACCGAGTTCATCTGGAAGTCTCGTCCAACCCACGGACATCTGACACCTTCATTCGGAGCCAGTATTGCTGTCCACTAACTTAAGGGCTCAACCCTTCATTACGTCACGTTTATCGGCGAGAAACTGACGGAAGACGTCGCTAAGGCTTGGGCGCATCCCGATATTACGACTCGTGCATACAACACGTATGGCCCAGCTGAGAACGCCGTCGTCTCTACGATGCGGTAATTCTTTGGTAAGAGTCGAGACACAGCCAAAGCTGCCGATGTCGGCTTTCCTCTAGATCACTGCACGGCCTATGCTGTTCGTGAGGTTGAGACCTCACAAGGCACCAAGCGACGGGAGCTTGTTCCTCGGTATGGAGTCGGTGAACTTACCTTGGGTGGTGCCCAGGTCGGCAAAGGATATCTTGCAAACGAGGCCAAGACTACCAAGGCATTCATCCAGGGCGGTCCAGGTATCGATGAGCGTATCTATCTCACTGGAGATCTTGTGCGATTGAACGACCATGGCTTTGAGTTTCTCGGTCGAAACGATGACCTTGTCGAGATTACTGGCACCCGCATCGAACTCAGCGAGATCAGCGCAGCGTGTGCGAGTCTAACGGATGATGACGCTGCGGTTGAACATGTCGAGACATTGTATCTTCAGCGTCCAAGTGCACCCGCTGGCAATAACAACAAAGTCGTTGTCATCTTTGTCTCTGTCAAGACTGGTAACGTTGACACTTCCGATATCAGATCCCAGGTGTTTAAGCAAGCCAAGGATCTCTTGCCCGCTTACATGGTGCCTGGACATGTTGTTGTTCTGGATACAACCATGCCCCGAACTGCTTCTAACAAGGTTAATCGCAAGGTGCTGCAGGCTATTTACGCAGAGTCAGACCTCAACGTAGGGCAAGCAGCAGTGGACAACAACATCAAGGGCAACATGCGACCCTCTGATACGCAGTACGTCCTCCCCGCAACGCCCATGCAAGAGTCCCTCATCGTCGAGACTATGCTTGAGCCACAAGCCTACTGAGCCCATCGCGTGTTTGATTTCAGCCATTTGAACGACGTCGACGATCGCCAGTTGAAGAGAGCTTGGGCTGCCGCAGCCAAGCGCTTCGATATCCTGCGAACTATCTTTGTGCCCTTGACGCAGCTAGACGTAGATGGCAGCGACAACACGGTTTCTTGGGCTCGCGAGAAGGGTGTTCACTCTACGATCCTCCAGTTGATTTGCGAAAAACCAACCTTGCACTGGTCTCAGATTGGTTCTGAGCAGGATCAGAGTCTTGGTGAACTGGCTAAGAAATTCCAGTTGGAGCTGTCCCCAACGACTACCATGGAGACACCATGGGCTGTAACTTTCGTCCAAAGCACCAAGATGATGCTCAGTATGCATCATGCCCTCTACGGCGCCGTAGCTTCTGATGTCTTCCTGGAGACCGTCACGAGCTTGTATCACATGGAGTCTGTCGGAGATGCAGGCGGAGTTGTGAAGTTTGAGAAAGGTCTCAGCCTAGGTCTGTTGCCAGCTCCCTCCAAGAGAGACGAAGCAGCTGCATTATGGGGTCACCGGCTGGAAGACATCAGCAAGACGGCCAGTGGAGGCGTGTTGAATGCACCTTTCCCTAACCTTACACAATCTCGACAGAAACAGGTTCAGAAGATTCTCATGTCCAGGAAAGACGTCCCTGCTCCATTCCTCCAATCTATTTCCAACACTGTTCCAGTCCGCTTTCGGCTGTGTTCTCGCCTCATACCTCGAGCTCGATGCCGTCGTACTCGGTCACACCATCTCTCAGAGACTCCTTCACCCAGATCTCGCACGCAACATTGCCTCTCATTGTTCGCTCCAACGCTGCTTCATCCGAGGAACTCTGGAAGGAGATGGCTACCGAGTCAGCACAGATGTTCCAGAGCACACACAATCTTCATCCCGTAGATGTCAAGAAGATGCTCAACCGAGGAAGTGGGAGCAGCAATGTTCCATTCCCGGGCCTTTTCGTGTACCATCCTGCGTCAGATGACAAGCAAGCTGAAGCTAGCCAATCCGACTAAACACGTTTCTTTCCACGCATCAGAGCATCCAGATTGGACCGCCGTTGAGGAAGTCATGCTCCAATCATTAGATGACGATGAGGAGATTGCTTCAAGGACCATCACGTATGCCCAGCTAGACAAGCTCACTAACGCTATAGCTACGAGACTGACGCAACAAGAGGCTCGTCTACAGCCTGATGACCCTGTAGCTATGTGCCTGGGTAGAGATATCATGTCCCTGGCAGTCACTCTAGCAATCTTCCGTGATGGATTCGTGTATCTTCCCGTGGACGAGGACATTCCATCAGCTCGTAAACAGCTCCTCATTCTAGATGCGGGTGCCAAACTGGTGATCACAACCGAAGAACATGTCGGTGACTTGGGAATAGACGATGTCAATGATCTCCAGCTGTTGCTTCTCCCTGACACGAATGATGACATCGACACAATTCTATCCTGGCCTGTATCTGAGATTCCATCAGCGACCGGCACTGGAGGTTATCTCCTCTACGCCTCTGGCTCTACTGGTCGTCCCAAGGGTGTTCGAGTTTCCAACGGCAACCTCTGCCACTTCATTTCTGCATTCAGCACCCGATTGATCGAAGACTCGCCCGCCACTGCAAGACTTGGTGGTGTTAGGAAGTATCACAATCTGACTTCGCGCACCTTCGATCCTCACCTGACGCAGCTTTTCGTGCCTTGGCATCTTGGGCATCGGGTCGTCATTGGAAGGGACCGTACAGCTATGATGATGAACCTAAAGGAGCTGATCAATGAGTTGAATGCCACCCATTTCGGGTCTGTTCCATCGGTGCTGAGTCAATTGAGGCTGCAACCTGAGGATGTGCCCTCCGTGAGAGTAGTCACTACTGATGGCGAGAAGGCCTCGAATGAGCTTTTGAACACGTGGTCTCAGACGCAAGACTCAGACGCAGCAGACAACCAGGCTGTTCTCTTTAACTTCTATGGTCCTACAGAAGTCAACATTGGGTGTTTGGGCCATGCTGTGCATCAAAACTCTAACGCCCGCAATCTTGGACTTCCATTGCAAGGTCATGAAGCTCTACTTCTATGTTCAAACAGCGACGCCGACAGCCTTGTCATTGCTAGAAGAGGCCAGCCAGGTGAACTCTGCATCGCTGGTCCTCAGGTAGCAATGGGCTATCTCAACCGTCCTGTCGAACAAGCCAAGAGCTTCCAAACTATTACTCTTCCTGGCGGCATTAGCAAGAAAGTATATCGAACAGGCGACATGATGAGGATGATGAACGATGGATCACTTGAGTTCCTTGGTATGGCTGATCAGCAAACCAAGATTCGCGGACAACGACTTGAGCTGGATGAGGTCGTTGGCTTCTTGAAACAAGTTGCAGGTGACAAGGGCGACGTTGACTTTGCAGCGATAGTTGCTTCCACCGGAGGCGACAGCTCGAATAGACAACAACAGCTTCTGGGCTTCATCGCTAGGAACACCGGTAGTCCCAAGATTCAGGCTGAACAAGAGGTCGTGCTCCTTGAGGTCCAAGACGAAGAGTCAGCTTCACTCATCGATGTTATGGAGCGTGAGTGTCAATACAAACTTTCTGCTTTCATGGTACCAAAACTCGTCTGGGTTACTAAGATTCCATACCTCGCCGCCTCTGGCAAGGTCGATACCAAGATATTGGCGCGTTTGGCTAAAGACTTCCTAGCCAGTCAGCAAGATCATGAGTTAGACGACACCAACTCGGGAGGTCTGCTTGGATCTGGGAGCAGTCTGAGTGCTAAGGAGTCGGTTGTGGTCACGGCTATCGAAGAGGCCGTCGGTGGCAGTGTCAAGTCATCGAGTACCAGCAGCATCCAACGTCTTGGTATAGACAGTCTTTCGGCAGTGAACTTGGTCTCTCTTCTGAGGAAACGTGGCTTTTCTCAGTTGAAGATGACGCATCTCCTCTCTTCATCTTGCACAGTTGCAGATATTGCAGATATTGCAAGACTTGCCGATGAACAAGAGAGCGGTAGCCCGTCGAACAGCAGGCCTCTGTCAACACCTCCGTCCACAGATAATCTACACACCCCGATCTTCAGCGTGTCAGATCTGGGCCCCCTTCCAGAAGGGCTTGATGGATCCAACATCGAAGGCGTCCTTCCTTGTCTACCCCTCCAGTCTGCTCTCATCGCGTGGTCTCTTGTCTGGCTCAGTGCCTTCAATGAAAGAGAGAACACTGAATGACACGATGCTCCATATGTCGCACAGTTCAGCTACCGTCTCGGTCGCGGCACAGACATTAACAGATGGAAGAAGACAGCTGAACAGGTCATTGCTTCTGAATCAATGCTTCGAACTTGCTTCCTTCAACTTGAAGATGACGGCCAGATCTTCCAGGTCGTTCTTCGCTCGTTGCCATCTTCTCCTCTTGGTGGCCAGGGGCATCCAGCGGATGTTGTGTCACAGATGAATGCACGACCTCCAATTCGACTACAGTTTTCTAACGTTGACGGAGACAAGACCATCGTGTCACTCAACATTCACCACGCACTATTCGACGGTGTTGCTGTCGAATCCCTCAAGAATAAGCTTGAAGCGGCATACAACAGCCAGACGTCTTCAACAGCTGCAGCCAACAGCTTGATAACCTTGTCCACCATCTCAAATCACTGCAACCTACCTAATGAGCAACTCGACGCTAAAAGACGGTCGTGGTAACAACAACTGCAGGGCGTTCAACCATGTCGCGTTGGAGCCATTGATAATAACACTAGTGGCACCATGGATCGTCAGACTCTATGTCTTGGGTTCACTACTTCTGAGCTCAACGCCAGACTCAAATCTCACTCCCTGGGACTTGAAGGGACGGTATCGGCATCTTCCGCATTCCAGTTGGCTGTCACTTTGTGCCTCGTTAAACTCACTAAACAGCCATCTATTGTTTATGGCTTCATCATTTCACTTCGGCCACTACTAGATGGCGTTGCCAACGATGTTGACAGCTTTGTTGGTCTATGCCTCAACACTCTTATTCGAGTGGCTGCAATAAACAGCCTCGATGAGACTCTGCCTCAGCTGGCTCAACGTGTTCACAGGTCTCATCTTGATGTCTCCCAAGGTGCTATGCCACTCGTTAGCGTTGAGAAGGTCCAGCGCTGTTCGGAATCGGAGGACAAGCTCTTCGATAGTCTTTTAAGTATCAATGTCGTGCCTGTCAACGAACCCAGTGGCGCCAAACCAGGACAGATGACTGCTTTACCTACTCGTAGCAGTAGCGACATGGCTTTGGCGTTTGACGTGGATCTTCATGCTGATGGAAAGGTCATGTTGACACTTTCTTCTGCCGGAGCATTGAACGTGGAGCAGCTCACGAATGTTGGCCAACTGTTTGAGAAAGTTGTGTACAGTTGCACTGACA
Source organism: Fusarium agapanthi (assembly GCA_001654545.1). Classification (NCBI taxonomy): domain Eukaryota; kingdom Fungi; phylum Ascomycota; class Sordariomycetes; order Hypocreales; family Nectriaceae; genus Fusarium; species Fusarium agapanthi. Next base: position 10,679 of record LTDI01000711.1, read on the forward strand.
AGACCGTTAAAGCGTCGGATGTTGTTACTTTCCCTCTCGCTGCAATGACCGTACCGACCAAGGTTCGCGATGGCCCTCGAAGCAATGGCATATCGACAGGTACACCAAGTTACAATCAGGAACTCTCTGACGTACAAGCTACCCTCACTCGCTTCGTCCATCTCAGTCCATCTGAGCTGTTATCCAAGCCTGATTCAACTACATTGTATCAACTTGGTCTTGACTCCATTACCGTTCTTCCATCCGTCAAGTCGATCAACAAGTCGCACAAGACCAAGCTGTCTTCGCACGCCGTGATCAAGGCACGAACCATCAAGGGCGTTGCACAGCTTCTGCAGGATGCAAAGTTCAAGTCTTCTTCAGTTGACACCACCAAGTTGCAATCCAGCAGTGGGCATGCCAGCAGCAAGTTGAGTGACACTGAGCAAAGCGACCGCGTCAGCTGGGAGGCTCAGTCAACAGTCCCTGGTCGAGTGCATTTGCGAATCCACCATTCCCTCTATGATGCAATTTCTATCCAGTCTATTTGGAGTGTTCTCCAAGATTACTACAGCCGACGCCTCAACAATGACCTATCGGATGGCGTTGACGCAGCGACGCACCTATACAGACCGTTTGCAAGGACTGTCGCCTGTTCTCAGCGGGCTTCAATTGCCTACTGGATAGACACCGTTCGCGGTTACACGTATACACCACTTGACTTCCCCAGTAATGATCTCAAAGCATCATCTGCTGTCCATAGCAGCTTTGACACGAGCAAACTATCGCTTCTCCAGTCAAAATGTCGGGATCTTGGCTTGACCGTCAAAGCAGCACTGCAGTTGTCCTGGATCAAGGTCTTGTTCGAATCCCTTTACAGACAAGCTGGCGTCGTGTATGGAGAAGTCGTTTCGACGGATGCCGATGATGATGTTGCCATCGTTGGCCCGGCTATCAACACGCTGCCTTTGAGAGTGAAACTCGGTGACTCCGATGGCTGCATCAATGTCTCGCAGGCCTTAGCACTTGTTCAGAAGCAGATCGATAGTGCAAGAGGCATCAACTCAATGGCTTCACTGAGAAAGATCCAGACGCTTTGGAGATCAGGGCAGATGAGTTCAGATGCACCAGCAGCCCTTTTCCAGAGTCTCTTCGTATTTGATGGAGTTCTCGGTGCTTCAAATACCAGCGATGACTCAGAGAAGCTATTCAAGTCAGTGCAGGCAGGAGCTGCTGACACGGCTGGACCAGCCTATGATGATTACCCTCTCATCGTGAGCTTCCATGTCAAGGACAATATTCTCAACGGGAAGCTAAGGGCCAAGCTACCCCAAGAGCAGGTCAATGTACTGGGCAAGAGCCTGCATGCAGCCTTGTACCACGTTCTTCATAGACTTGACGTGCCTGTCGTTGACACCAAGTACCTTGACCCAGTCAGCAATACGGCGTCTCCAGAGACTAAGAGTGATCCGGCGGAGTCTGATATGAATGGCTTGACTCCAACCGCCAATGCAGCGTTGAAGCTTGTGGAGACGGTTGTAGGAACAAGACGAGCTGGAAAGAAGATCGGTTACAGCACGAGACTTATCACCGTGGGTCTGGACTCGATATTAGCCATTCGACTATCAAAGCTTCTGAAACAGCAACTTAGACTCAGTGTCAGCGTTTTTGAGATCATGAAGGGCGCTAGTGTTCGCGACATCATCATACGCCCGGCATCAACCGGAGCCTCTTCGACAAGGTTTGAAGTCGACTATAGCCAAGACCCTTGGACAGCCAGAACATCTCATCAAGTCCATCATCCCTGCCCTACCTGGTCAGCGTTCTCACCTCGAACTTTGGTTACATCACGGGAAGAGATTCTTTGAAGCCCCCTGGGCTTACAAGCTGCCCAAGACTTTCGAACAGGAACATCTCGCAGTCTGTTGGTCTGAGCTTATCAAAGCTCACGATGTCCTCCGAACTACCTTTGCAACTGGAACGACCCCGGCGAAGCTGTACCAAGTCACTCTGTCAGAGGAGTGGTCAGCCCGATCGAGCTTCATATCAAGACGTATCAAAGGCGGTTGAGGAGTTGATCGCAGAGCATGTGAGTCAGGAAAATGTCAAGGCATCAGACTTGAAGGAGCCTCCAGTCCGACTCTCTTTCTTAGAAGCTGCAGACAATAAAGCAGTTGTCTTGAGACTCCATCATGCACTTTATGACGCATGGAGTATCAAGATGATTGAGCAGGACCTCAACAATATTCTCAACAGAAGTAAGATCCGAAAGTCTCGTCAGCCACTGGAGTAAGTCGTCTAGAGTATCAGAGCAATCAGACAACCAGAAGCCGAAGAAGCATACTGGAGGCGTCACCTTTCCGGTGCTGAAGAAACCATTTTGGGCCACAACGTCGGACATACTGTTCTATCAGCGCATGGCCCGCAGTTCAAGACGAGCTCCAACATCGTTCCTCACAATAGCATCAGGTCGCTGTTGCAGAAGAGCAGCCCAGAGGTCTCTGCAGCTCTCATCCTGTCCTACGCAAGGACACTGCAGCACTTCACCCAACATACCAAGCCTACCTTTGGTCTCAACCATGCTTCTCGATCGCTTTCGTCACCTGATGGGACTCAAACCCTCGATCTGACTGTTGCGAGTACCCCAACTCTTTCTATGACGCCATTCTCTATTGATTTGGAGTTGTCGACTGAAGAGCTACTTGGCTTTATCCAGGACCATCTCGCGCAGCTCAATTGCTTCAGCCAGGCAGATGATGTTCGGAAGCTGAGTCCCATGTTCAATGTATTTCTTTTTCTTTTGTCCTGTCAATATCTAGATTAGTTGTTTATTTACATAAGAGCATAACTGTTTTATCGTCATACCCTGTACCTAACGCGTTCCTCAACGCGTTGACGCGCTCACCGCTCACCGAATGAAGCTGACATGCTGCCAACGCTAACCGCTCAGCCGGTTATTCACGGTACATTTCCCCACACTCACCAAACACGAATTCGGTAGTCGGAGGCTCACGCTCCGCGTCGATCATCGTATTCATCCCCAGGCGCGAACCGAATACCGCATCAACTACACTTAAGCTTCAAAGTCTCATGATCATACCCCAGACATGATCTGGTCTGTTGTGGGGAGTCAAGAATGTTGTTATTAGCCTGTAATTGAAAGGTCACTTGGCATCTAGAATTCATGGCTCTCCGTTCAGCTAGCCTCGGCTCCCATGGCACCGAGTCGAGGACATTATCCGGGGACTTAGAATTTAATGATAGATAATAATGAGACTGTATTTCTTAAAGTAAAAAAATGAGTCTGTTATCTGTAATACAGGTAGACAAATTGATAAATAACAGGCTCGTTGTTTTGCACCAATTTGATCTGCATTTAAGCATATATCCAAGTCTTGCCCTCCATTGTTAGGTCTTGGCTGACATCAAACATACTCTATTCTTTTAATCTGCCGTATTCATGCAAGGGACAAACAGATAGCATATGTTTGCACATAAACACGTTTTGAGTCTGCTGATTTGGCTATGCCGAGCCGGCTAATAATCCCGGACCAAGTTTTAGCCATCTGGAATAAGAGAAAGTGCCGCCAGATGTGAAACGACCAAGACGTTCATTTAGCCGGGAAACATTAGGTAATTGTCATCATGAACACTTTTGATATATAACATGAGATGAATCGCTGGATCTAGGGGACTTTTCTGGATCATCGCAGACAAGTGTGAGTCTCGTTCTTAACTCACTTTCACCAGCTGCAAAGATGCGGTTCAGTCTCATCCCCACAGTCGCTTTGGCTACTTTCAATGGATTTGCCGTTGCCAGCCCAGTTCCGTAAGTCATATACTTCAATAAGTGGTGATAACCTCGCTCACATATAACCAGTGATGTTGAGGCACGACAGGCCACTGGCCTCCAGGCTGCCATGAAGGCCGCTGGCAAGCAGTACTTCGGCACTGCGCTCACCGTGCGCAATGACCAGGGAGAGATCATCATCAACAACAAGAATGAGATTGGTTCCATCACCCCTGAGAACGCCATGAAGTGGGAGGCCATCCAGCCCAACCGCGGCCAGTTCAACTGGGGTCCCGCTGACCAGCACGCTGCCGCTGCCACCTCACGAGGTTACGAGCTGAGATGCCATACTCTTGTTTGGCACAGCCAGCTCCCCTCGTGGGTTGCGAACGGCAACTGGAACAACCAGACTCTGCAGGCTGTGATGAGAGATCACATCAACGCTGTCATGGGACGTTACCGTGGAAAGTGCACTCACTGGGATGTTGTCAACGAGGGTAAGTTTGACTTTCATGAGGAGGCTCTTGAGAGACTTCGGGATTACTAACCAATCTTCCAGCCCTCAATGAGGATGGAACTTACCGTGACAGCGTCTTCCTCCGCGTCATTAGCGAGGCCTACATCCCCATCGCCTTCCGCATGGCCCTGGCAGCAGACCCTACCACCAAGCTCTACTACAACGACTACAACCTCGAGTACGGCAACGCCAAGACCGAGGGCTCCAAGCGCATCGCCAGACTCGTCAAGTCCTACGGTCTCCGCATCGACGGCATCGGTCTGCAGGCTCACATGACCAGCGAGAGCACTCCTACCCAAAACACCCCTACCCCCTCGCGAGCCAAGCTGGCTTCTGTCCTCCAGGGCCTCGCTGATCTGGGCGTCGACGTTGCCTACACCGAGCTGGACATTCGCATGAACACTCCTGCTACCCAGCAGAAGCTCCAGACCAACGCTGATGCCTATGCCAGAATCGTTGGCTCTTGCATGGATGTTAAGCGATGCGTTGGTATCACCGCCTGGGTAGGTTTTTCGCTTCACATGCTTGATTTCTTTCTTACTAATCGCTCGCAGGGTATCTCTGATAAGTATTCCTGGGTCCCCGGAACTTTCCCCGGCGAGGGATCTGCTCTCCTTTGGAACGACAACTTCCAGAAGAAGCCCTCTTATACTTCGACCTTGAACACAATCAACCGCTGCTAAGGTTCAGTGGAAATACAGCAGCTAGATACCGTACATAGGCCCTTTATATCAGACTGCTTATTCCTCCAATATCCGTGGTCAATTTAACTTAACTACAGTCTTGTCCCAAAAGAGAACTTATTTCCGTTTCTTCTTACCCTTGCTGGTTCATTGGGTTCTTACAGGAAGTGGAGACCAGTTGAAGTCTTGGTTCTAAGCTTTTCCATATTCTGTTTGTTTTGCATGTTGGTCCTCCCTTGCATACCCACTCACACCAAAATCCCCCCCAGCCTCTAATAGCGAGCCACGTATTTGTAAATGCACACATCGGCTGTTGAGTTCGTAAGATCAGTCTTTGGAGAGGCAACCCTTGTCTAGTCATAAATGATAAGAGAATCTCAGAATATGATGTTGACAACGTTAAAGCGCGCTAGACATGCAACGGGGAAGCGGAGATTACATTACATTGCTTTCCATGAGTTCCGATTGCAGTTCAATAAAACCTCACCCAGATCGGTTAGCTAGATGATCTACTGTTCTCATTCTCATGCTATCGCCAGTAAAAGTATTGCTTCATTGTAGCCACCATGCTTAGTGTCTCGATTCTAGCTGGAGGTGTCGCTGCTGTATGTCTCAGACACCACGGCTTTTCCTCTACGTTCTAAGCTAATTATCGCCTAGACGACAGTGCTCTGTATTGGTTACGTGGTGTATAACATCTTCCTGCACCCGCTGCGCAACTTTCCTGGTCCGCTTCTCTGTCGGGCTTCCCCATTGTATCGTCACTACAAGTTCTTGCGTGGAGATCTTTTGTTTGAGACCGAACGTCTGCACAAGCAGTATGGCCCTGTTGTGCGCATCCGGCCCAACGAGTTGTCTTTCATTGACCCAGAAGCATGGAGAGACATATATGTCGCTCATGGAGGCTCAGCTCGGCTTGGAGATTTCGCCAGATATGACAGATTCTATCAATGGGCTGGTCCCAGCGCTCCAGAGACTTTTGTCTCGTTAGATAGGCCGTATCATGATGCTATGAAGCGGCAGCTCTTACCGGCCTTCTCAGAACGTTCGTTGCAGTTCCAGGAGCCCATTATCCGAGGATATACGGATACACTGATCCACAAATTGACAGAGGCTTCAAAGGACGGAAACCCTGTCAACCTGCGCGAGTGGTTTAACCACTACACTTTCGATATCATCGGTAATCTCGGATTTGGATCTGACTTTGGGGGCCTTGAATCTGAGCAATACCATCCTTGGGTCAAAGCTGTGAGTCAGAATGTTAGAGAGTTTGCCATCATGCAGGTATTGATGTACCTGGGACTTCAACGGATTGTTCATGTTTTGTCAGGCAGTTCACTTCTGAGGGGCAAGATACTGCACGAACACCTGACGAGGGAGAAGGTCGAGGCTCGCATCAAAGTGGAAAAGCCGAGACTGGATATATTCCAACCCCTCCTTGACCGAAAGCCACCTCTGGTATGTCTTTCATCTTTTCTTGTCATTTTACGATCCGTACACTAACGCGAATGCTATCCAAGACATTTGCTCAGCTTATGGAGAATGCTACGATATTGATCACAGCAGGCTCCGAGAGCTCTGTCACCCTGTTGGTAGCTGCAGTCTCTCTGCTGACTGACAATCCAGCCAAGCTGCGGAAGCTGGCTGAGGAAGTTCGGTCAAAGTTCAAGAACGAAGAAGATATCACAATAGTATCTGTCAACCAATTGCCCTACCTCGCTGCCTGCTTGAACGAGGCCCTGCGATGCTTTCCTGCAGTCCCGCCTGCATTACCAAGAGTCGTCCCCCATGGTGGTGCAGTTATTGCTGGCCATGCTGTACCAGAGAATGTGAGTTAAGAATGTATCTGCCTCTTATCGATAAAAGCTGATCGAGTCAGACGGTTGTCGCTGTTGCTTCGTGGGCCACGAACCACTCTGAGCAGCACTTCAAAAAGGCTCTTGAATATCATCCTGAGCGTTTTCTAAAGGACCCCGAATTCTCCCGAGACCGCCTTGATGCGTTCCAGCCATTTGGTTTGGGCCACGGAAATTGCCCCGGTCGCAAGTAAGTGTCCCCATCTTATCTGATCTTCCGATCGTTGAGCTGATTATTTTATAGCCTCGCCTGGGCTGAGACACGCCTGGCATTGGCGCGCCTCGTGTACAATTTTGACCTTGAGTCAGTGTCAGAAAGCAGAGGCTGGACTACCAAACAGAAAGCATACATGCTGTGGGACAAGAAGCCGTTTTGGGCGGTACTCAAAGCTATTCGGTAGGCCAATTTGCACATAGAGATACAGTATCGCATAAATGTCAAGTAAAGAAAAATTCAGTTAATTTATGTCATTATTTCCATATCTTTAAGATTGTCGTTTTCATATGTTACCTGGGAAATTGGTGATAATTGACAATGACTTCTGTAATTATTTCATCCTAGGGTCTCAGAAGAACGCACTTGACATGTCACGTTTTCACCCCTGCAGATTTGATCGACCTCGGTATGAACATGTGATATTTAATGCAAACTTCAGTGAACCAATTCAGTTACGCTAGCCGGTCAATGTCGTTGTATATGCCGTGAAATAAAACAAAAGGAAAATGAAAGATCCTCCACCATGGCTTCCTAGTCACATGTATTGGATTACATGTCTGCAAAGATTTGTCTGCCTCCAACTGGAACATAATGAGACCACAAAGAAGGCCATAGCCACAGGATAAGAACAGTAGTGAGGAGGAGTCCACAGATGATGATCGCAGCGATCATTCCTCCATAGCCGCGACGTTGTGACTGGGTCTTCTTGACGTATCTGCGGCCGCGCATGAGGTTGAGCCAAGCAATGCTACCGGCGTGAACATCCTCCAAAGCCTTGGCGAGTCGGGGGCTCAAGGTAGCCACCTTGGCGAACTCAACGGCAAGCTTGTCTTCGTACTCGTGAAAGATCTCAGCTGAGCGATCAACAGCCTGCTGGAAGTCCATACGGGTGTCGGAATTCTGCTGGACAATTGCAGCGATGTGGCTGTATTCCGTGATCTGGGCATGGTGCGCATTGAGCTTGTAGAGGTCGAGAATCACGCCCATATTTCGGCCGCTGTAGCTGAAGATGTTCTTCAGGGTCTCCGGTGACCATTTGCGTAGACGAAGGAGGTCGTCGGCAAGATCAGGCCTTGTGAACGGCACGATGAGGAACATAAGACCCATAGCGGCGTTGGTTTGCCTGTAGGTCAAGTACTCCTCCACAGAGACCGGTTCTTGGTCCACTTCGATCTTTCGAAGAGCCTGTGTACAATGAAGCCAGAGATCTATCTCGGCCTTTGCGAGCTGGAGGAGTTCGCTGTTCCAGCCTTCATGACTCCAAAGCCTGAACAAATGGTCAAGGCCTTGGGTGCCCCGGGGAGGACCTGTCACCCGGGTTTTGATGTCGTCAAGCACATCGCATGTATATTTCATGTCAATGCTATTGTCGATAAGATCATCTAGAAAGACCCAGGCTGAATAAAAGTCGGCGACGACCTTGATCCTCTCAGCATCGCCGCCAGGATAGACCCAGCTACCGTAGAGACCTCCGCATGCGGCAAATTCGCCATTGCGCGAGATAACTTCATTTTGAGAGACCTCCTTGAGTGAACGGTCACAGCTCAGTCTGGAGTACTGAAATATGTGGGCCGTCTGAGGATGCTTCCAGCTAGTAAAGCGGGTAAGAAGCTCGGGTACCTCACACTGATCGTCGGATGGTGCCATGGCGGAAGGTATAAATATGAAGTGGAGGAAATGGATAGTCAATCTCAAGAGCAAAGTAGAGAATAGTGGCTGAGAACGATGAATTTTAGGACCTGGGCACGGACAGGAATTCCTTTATCTGGCCTAGATGGCTCGGCCAGCTAAACCCTCTTTTATTCTTGTGATATTCCTGGCCCTCGGTCTTTGGAATCATATGATATTTCACGAAATGTATCCTTAAAATGACACGTATCAAGAGACTGTAATCGGCTCCCTTCTGTTCATGTTGCATTGCTAAGTTTGCAAGGGATAAATGCCGCTACTGACTGTTTGTTGATGGTCGCGTAAGGACCTTTCGTACAAGCGAAGCCAGGATAGAGCGCACGTTGAGCCATGTGTGGAAGGTTTGCCGCTGGAAGCGTAGCGGGCCACGCTGTCACGCATGGCTAGATCATTTTCTTAGCGTGCCTAGAACACTCGTGATATGACCGGTCATCAGTAAGTGGGAGTTACTGACAAGGTAACCATATCTAAAGCTATGACGGCGACTTTACTCCGTAGATTGCCACTCTAATCAAGCAACCAACTTGACTACCCTGAAGCAAAGCGGGGCTGTGAGCACTCCATCGTTTTTGCAATTGGTGATGCTAAACTAGCCTTCACCGACGGGTCAGGTGTTCTATCAAGTGTAAGCAACGGTTTGCGCCATTTTCTGAACGTGTTGGTTGTGAAGTGCATAAGCATCCTTGATAGTAAGGTAACAGCCGAAGCATGCATCCACATCAGGCCTCACGAACAGGTCTGAAGAGGATGGTCCATGCTCCGTTGAAGCCGGGCCAATCCGAGGCCGTCGGGTCCCCCCTCTCATTTTTGCGTGACGTGTTCGTCTCAAGTACCAGGGACATGGACCAAGTGTGACAAGACATTACCAGAGCCACGGAACCGGTAGAATTCCCGGCCAAGCGGGACGAATAAGATAACATGCCAGACATTTTGGGTAGCAGTTTAATCTAATCTATAGAGGACTCCTACTACATCTCTCATCCCAGCATAGAAACTCTGTATACTAACTAGTTGCAGCATTTACGTTCTTTAGAAAATGCTTTTTTTAGAAGAGCTAATCTCATTCAAGGCTGAGCTGCTCTTGTCGCTGCGCGAAATGGCTGTTTGCAGAAACATTGACGCTAAAATCGGAAAAGGAGGAATTAATTTCCAGTCAGCCACTAGTTTCTTCGCCAACCACCACGATTTGCCCAAAGGGCCTGAGCCGCATTATGATCAAGATTCTTCCCATATCAAACCGAGCCAACCAACATATACACGACCACGTCGTCGTGTCGACATATGGACTGCATGGTGGACCAACAGAGCCAGCGGCCGTTGGAGGGCCAAGACCGAGATGCCCGCGGTGGGAACGAGGTCAACTGCCCCTCGATGACTGACTTGAGGGCGACAGACGGAAGCGTTCCCTCGGGAGCTAATGTAGGCTAAACTTGTCCCATGTTGAGAGCACGTTGCAGCGAGCTGACTTGGTGCGCTTTTCTCATCTCAGTCTCAGCCTCAGGCTCAGTCTGCCGCCAGATCAGCGTCTTCAGCAGAACATGTCTCATCAGCGACGTCGAGTTTTATCCAGGTCGAGGACTGGGACGATTCGGCTTCTTTGACGGATAGTGTGCAGACGTTTCCCGAAGAGTTTGGTCGCACTTATCATGCTTATCGTGCTGGATGTAAGCAACCCAAGGTTCCTTTGCTCTTTTGACTGAAGACCACTCACTGTCATATAGCTTACCTGTTCCCCAATGACAATACAGAGCAAGAGAGACTCGGAATTATGGGCGAGTGCTATAAGATGATTATGAAAGGCAAGCTGTACCTGGCACCGCTCTCTTCTAGAAGGCCACCAAAAAACATCCTCGATATCGCCACTGGTATTGGCGACTGGGCTATCCAGATGGGTGATATCTTCCCCGATGCCACAATCATCGGCACAGACTTGTCTCCCATTCAACCAAACGACGTGCCTCCAAATGTCTACTTCTACGTCGAAGACTCGTAAGTTTCTTTCCGCGACATCCGCCCTATCCGTGAAAGCGTTCTGATCAAGAAATAATAGAAGCGACGAGTGGATGTTCAACCACAAGTTCGACTATATCCACACCCGCAGCACATCCGGATGCTGGTCCGATTTTGAGACACAGATAGCTCAGCAAGCCTTCAATGCGCTTGAACCCGGCGGCTGGTTTGAGTCGCAAGAGACGGACTGCATTCCCTTATGCGACGACGACACACTCGATCGTCAAGGCCCGGTGGCGACATGGTGCAATGACTTGATAGCGGCGGCAGATAAGCTAGAGCGTCCAGCTATTTTTGGCGAAAGGCTCAAAGAGATCTACGAGCGGGTTGGCTTTGTGGATGTCCACCAACGTATAATCAAGATGCCTATCAACGGCTGGGCCAAGGACTCGCGACTCAAGCAAGTGGGATGGATGTGGGCTGATCACATGCTCGATGGACTATCTGGGTTCTCTTATCAGCTCTTAAACAAGGCCTTTGAACGGACCAGTGCTCAGATTGAGGTAAGTTAGCCAGCTTGTAGCTCAGCATGCTATACTGCCATTCCAGACAATGCCTTTCAACTGCTAACTCTCCTGTAGGTGTCTCTAATTGATGTTCGGCGAGATCTTGTGAACCCTCGCATTCATGCCTATATGCCTCTTTATGTCGTCTGGGGAAGGAAGCCAAAGAAATAAAAATGAATTATAAAATGCAAAGTGGATAAAGTTATATCAGGCGTTTGCGTCTCGTTTCTCTCGGCGACATCGGAGTTGGCGTATCAGTTATGTTCAGTCTGGATCTACAAGTATTTAGGTACCGCTACTACTAGGTTAATGCTGAAAAAATGTTTTCTTATACCCGCAGGGAAGAGTCCCATTTAACGCTGCCAGGAATAATATCTGAATGTATTCGTGTATGGGGTAGACGACATGATTGTGATGACTTAGACCTGGGGCCAGCCCTAAGATACCTGTCGTTCGAGATTCACCAGCATCTGCCTTTGGATTAAGAGATAAATGTGTTAAATTTCGGAAGGCCTGCTCATGCAATGGAATGACTTGCTCTTCTAGTGATCAGTGAATTTATTTTGGCCTCGTGTCTTTCATAATCTATAGTCGATGCAAAAGCCCCCGACTTTTTTTTAACTCAAATAAAAGCACCTCAACTCCCACCGCGTGAACATCTAAGAGTCAAAGATGGCTCCATATGCTGGGACACCCCGTGTTTGCATACCGAAGACAACCTTTTCAGTAACTTTGGGGTTCGAGATGATATAAACGGCCTCTGCATCAGACTCCACCACAAGTTGGTAAGTCTCACGGACAATATCTGGATAACCTCGCTCAGTGGTATTCCAGATAACTGCGTTTGGATCAGCTCGTTGAATTGCACCGACGACAGTTGGTCCGTAGGTCTTCTCAGGATCGCGAGTAAACCAAAGGACACAGCGAGGGGTCTCGTCGGCGTGGAGAAGAGAAAGGCAAGGCCCGATACCAGATCCAGTAGTAACAATGACGATTCGACGAAAGACCTTTGATGTATAGAGAAGGCCATGAAGAGGCGCACCACGAACCCAGAGCTGTCGCTCGCTGTCATGCATGATCTGTTTCTTAGTAAAGTCTCCAGCAATGGAAACAACAACACTGAAGCCTTCGACCTTGCCAGACTCTGGCTCGACATCTGGAATGGTAGCAAATGCATGCCATTCTTTCATGGGCTTGTCGCTGATTTTGAGACCATAGAATGGTTTCATTCCCCGATACTTGAAGTGAAGTCGAGTCGCGTGGTCGCTCAACTTCTCGGGGTACACAACTCGGCAGCGTAATCGGGACCAGGATGCGATCGTGCATGAGGTCGTGACACAGATACACCAGAAGTTGGGAGATCGGACAAGGGCATAGGCTATGGACTTGTTCCACTCGTGTGCTGTAACACGGGCCGACACAATGTTGTGTACCCAGAAGGCGAGCAAGGATACCCAACCAGCGAATCGATGGAAAGCCTCGAAATGATCGTGGAACTTTCTTCGAATGCTGGGACAAGCTGCGATGAGGATGGCGAGGAACATGGCAACCACGATCCAACCAGTGATCATGTTGACGAGTCTGTATTCTTTCCTGTCTGCAGCCCATTCTTGAGTGGCAAGGATTGTATAAGCCATGTACCATGCCGTAGTAGCAACTCCAGCGCCACTATGGAAACCTCCGTAGTGGAAGACTTTGGCCAGTCTTTTCCGAATGGAAAGCGGCCACGAATGAGGAGCCAGCACGACGATTTCGTAGCAAAGGTTCACGAATTCTTCTTGTCGAAACAGGATGCATACCATGAGATTTGCAGAAGCTGCACTGGCGGCATCTGTCGACAGTATGGTCTCTTGGGAGGTAACAAGAAGGGCAATGAACACTGCCAAGTTGGAGATGAAAATGAACGCGAAGATTCTTCTGTAAGTCGAAGCATGTTTGTCTGATATGTATTAGAATAGGTGCTTAACTGAGGAAGAACAAGAGAACGTACACCGGAGGTCGCGTGTCATTTCAGAGCCCTTTTGATCTGGCAACGAAACTTGAGGTAGAGTAACCGACACATTACTGATTTTCCCATCTACAAAGTTTTGGACATTCGTATAACAATGTGACACTCTCTGCAAAGAAAGATCAGGTGTTGATATAGTAAGAGAAGGAACTGTCAAGTTGAGGAGACATGGTTGCGAGAATGATTGAGGAATTGATGAATGGTTGGTGATGCCTTCGAGTTGGCTTCGACGCAGAGTAACCGGGTTACATACTTGCAATTGCTATCAACTTACCTGCGCTACATCTTCTCGCAAAGAATAAATCGCCCAACAAATGATTGTTACGTTTCACATAAGAAAGCCCTTTATCGTCAGTCGTATCCATAATAGTACCATTACGGATTGCGCGTGAACGCCAAATTGACAACGTCATTATTAGTAAAGCTACGGTTTTGAGCGATGTAGGCTTTGCGCACGAGACAGATTTGACACGAGCTATGGCTAGCATGTGTGCCCAACAATAGCAACGTGGCGTATGGGGTCACCGAACTCGCATTCGCTCTGCGTTCAAAGGGCACCGCCCTAATACGTTTTGTGGTGGATGACGGTATGCCAAAGGCCAGATTTAGTCAAAGATATTAGCCTATTTGGAACTTAGCGCTTATACAAGCCTGTAAGCTTTACTTTCTTCTTGTATCCTGGTGTCCTCAAGCTTGGGTGGGAACTGTTTAGTAGCTAAAAAGAAAGCACCGTAACGCATGCAGCAAAGAACCCCTCCCTCCGCTATAAAACGGAAAGGTGTAATTCATTGTCTTATTGCTACCTCTTGAAGTGCTGCTACTATAGTGGGTTTTTAAGAGTTATAAAACATTCTTTAGTACCTTGCCTTCTTTTCTATATCTTTAATACTAAAACATAAATATAATTTAATTACTTAATTTTTAATTAATTAATATTACTTTA
>LTDI01000712.1:0-15280 GCA_001654545.1 Fusarium agapanthi
CCTCACTCCTCCCCTTGGCTGTTGCCGCTGGTCTTCCTTTTCCCTCTCGTCTTCCCCCACACAACAAATCCCATTTCATTCATCATCCGCGACAACGGGAAAAACCTGCCCATATCGACGACGACGAGACGACCAAACGCTGTCTCTTTCAGCCACGCCTCGTCGCGGAGACGATTTCTCGCCTCGGCCTTTCGCTAATTAACTTTACTTCTTTCTGTATTATCGCCTTACTCCGTTCCTAATTCTACGCCAATTGCCGCGGCCTCACTCTCGCTATCCATCTATCCAAAGTCAATCTGGAAGAAATTCACGTCTTTGGAAGGTCATAATCCGTCGCCATTGTCGATACTTTGTCGACCACCTCTGCCGTGGGCTTTGTTTTGACTCATACTAGTAATCTTGGACTATTAGAAGGATTGGAAGTGCACTGTCAACAACCACCCCTGGACTTGTGACGCCGACAGCCAACCATCAACCGAACGAAACGACTCGATCGACAAAGAATCCGATCATCAGTGGGATACGTGGTTACGATGTGGTCTTGTATTATGAAACCACTGGCGGTTCTCGCCTCAGTGGCTGCCCTGGCCTCACCCGTCTCTGGAGAGAAGATTCTTTACTCCAACTCGCTCAACAGCTGCCAGAAGGATAACGGTTTCAAAGCTACGCTCTTCAACGTCGCCTTGACACCGAACAACGGCTCTGCCTTTATTAAGGCTGTAGCAACCTCATCCATCCAGGGCAAAGTTATCTTCGACATTCGACTCTCGGCATACGGCTACCAGTTCCTTCAACAGACCGTAGACCCTTGTACGATCAATCTTGCTGGTCTCTGTCCCATGGTTTCTGGAAAAATTCCATTCAAGTTCAACTTGCCAGTCGGCAAAGAAAATCTCAAACAAGTACCCGGAATCGCCTACAGCGTCCCCGATCTTGACGCTACCCTCCGTGTTTATGTGAACATGTCCAGCACTGGCGAGAGCGTCGCTTGTGTCGAAGCTGATTTTTCCAACGGAAAAACAGTTGATCTCAAAGGTGTCAAGTGGGCTACTGCCATCATTGCCGGCCTCGGTCTGATCTCTTCTGCCGTTGTTTCTGGAGTTGGTCACGCCAACACTGCTGCACATGTCGCTTCTAACTCGCTTTCTTTGTTTGGCTACTTCCAGGCACAGGCCATTCTTGGTCTCACCAGCGTCAGACTCCCCCCAATCGTTTCCTCTTGGACTCAGGACTTCCAGTGGTCAATGGGAATCATCCGTGTTGGTTTTATGCAGGACATTTTTACGTGGTACCAACGAGCAACCGGCGGCAAACCCGAGTCTATTCTGTACAATGTTCGCCAAGTGTCGGTTGAGGTTCAGAAGCGAAGTTTGCAGGCTGCCTCTACTAGTATCAATCTTTTCAAACGTAGTGCCGCCATGATGCCTCGAAGTATCACGGAGCCCATCGGTCATGCTGCTGGGGCACTCGCCAAGCGCGCCAATATCCAAACCGAGGATGGCACTTATATCGTGTACGGTATTCAGCGAGTCGCTTTCAAGTCGAGGATTGAAACCACCAACCTGTTCATGACCGGTCTCACTTTCTTCTGCCTCTTCGTGGTTATCACATGTCTAGCTATTGCTGCTTTCAAGGGTGTGTGCGAACTGTGCGTTCGTCAGAAGTGGATGGCCCCAGACAAATTTTTGGAATTTCGAAATGGTTGGATGACTGTCCTTAAGGGCATTCTCTTCCGTCTGACACTCATCGGCTTCCCTCAGATGGTCATTCTTTGTTTGTGGGAATTCACTCAACAGGATTCGCCTGCTGAGGTCGTTCTCGCTGTCTTCTTCCTCTTGGGAATGACTTTCACCCTCGCTTGGGGCGCCAGCAAGGTCATTCGCATCGCTCGCCGTTCTGTTGCCATGCACCGCAACCCAGCCTACATCCTCTTCTCGGATCCCCAGGCCCTCAACAAGTGGGGTTTCCTCTACGTTCAATTCCGAGCTTCTGCTTACTACTTCATTGTTCCCGTCCTTGTCTACACTGTGGTCAAGGCCATGTTTGTTGCATTGGCTCAGAAGAACGATATAGCACAGGCAGTTGGGTTTATCATCATTGAGATCGGTTTCTTAATTGCTGCCTCGGTTCTTCGACCTTGGATGGATAAACCCACCAACTCGTTCAACATCGCGATTGCTGCCATCAACTTCATCAACGCCATCTTTCTTCTCATCTTTTCTAATGTGTTTGGGCTGCCTAAGATCGTTGTTGGTGTCGTTGGTGTCGTGTTGTTCGTTTTGAATGCTGCATTCGCACTCATTCTTCTTCTCATGTTTATCGTCTCAACGGCCTTGGTCTTCTTCCGCAAGAACCCTGATGCACGATACCAGTTCATGGCCGATGATCGTGCCTCGTTCATGAAGTCTCAAACCCAAGTCAACGCCACAACCGAGCTTGATGCTCTTGCCGCTACTGCCCGAGGTGACAAGGCTGGTTATAGCAACAAGCACCTCGATCTCGATGAGGAGGACTCGGTGTCGTCGGAGAGCTTGAGAAGGCGGGCGGAGATGAACAACCAGTCCCAAGCATCATTTCAACGGGGCGATGTTCCTCCCCGGTCTCCTGTCAACCCTGCGATGCCGCTTTTCCCTGCTGACGGACAGCGACCGGCAAGCCCGTTTCGCAGTGCATCACCAAACCCATACCAACAGTCGACCTCCAATCTCTCTCAACAACGGTCGGCAGGTGACAATAGCCCAGGCGGTTACAGATCACAGAACAATGCTAGGTAAGGTTTCACGATTGGCGAGTAGAGTGATGCACCTGCTGACCCCTCTTTAGCCCTTGGCAGCGTGGCGCTGGTTACGAGCACTAATTGAAGTAACCGAGGATCTATCTATTTATCTCATGATAAGCTTACATCCGAGACCTCTATCATCATGAGCGAAGGCTTCGGATTTGATGACTTTTTGTCAAAAGCGAGCCGGCCCAATAGCATTAACACATCGAATTTTCTGCTATAGACGATGAGAGTTAGCTCTTGACTTAAGCCATTAATCGATATTGACCATGCCAATACCGTGTTTTCTTTTTCCTTGTTTGTTTCGTCTTACTCATTTTATTTTTGGATGGTTTGTCAAAGCATGACGATGGCGTCTGCGTTGAGACCTGGCGTTGGCGATTATCGAAACCCTAGTGCTCTTGCGAGTATTTGCTTTGTATATATAAACAGTATCGGGAAGGGATGAGGAATGCACTTTTTGCACTGGATTGGGATGGCTTAGGCACCAGTTCACGTTCGATATCCGAGGTAGTGTGCCACAGCTTAGAAGATGTGGCAGTGGGAAGCTTGACTTCCCATTACTCGTACCCAAAACAAAAACAAAAATTTCCAATAACCGGATTGTTGTCCAGGTGAAACACAGTGGCCCGGAATAGCCTCCTAAGTCAGCCTGAGCTTGAAGTTTGAACGCAAGCCGTGAAAAGTGCGTTACTTTATTTATCTATTAAAAAGGTCTTTCTAGTGACTGGGACTTCCGTGGTTAACGGAGAAGTTATTGTCCATGGAGACTGTATCCAATGTATCCTAGCTCACTTCTCGGTATGGACGATGCAAAACCAGCCATCGTAGGGATTGAAAGACTTGAATACTCATCCACACTTCCATGAAACACCTCGGACGTTGAAGAGGGAAGCACCAAATACCCAGCCTCCTCAACCATCCGTACAAATACAATGATTATTCCATATCTGAGCGGAACAGCAAGGCTTTGCGTCTAAACGAGAGGCTTGAAGTTATAGTGAGGAAGAGACAAAACAAGACTACACTAAGTCCTGTGGTATGACTATTGGTACATGACGAATGGTATATAAGGCAAGCAAGCAAACAAGCGAGGCAGAAAAGATCAAATTCAAGAAATGGAATTTTGTGAGACCACGAATGTCTCTGGACTAGTAGGCTTTGAAAGCCACAAGACTTGTTGACGGGAATTGCCAAAGTGAAGACCTAGGTAGATACCTAGATATAGTTGATGGACTGATGAGGCTGAGTGAGGATCTCTCGTGTTCGATTCAAGTCCGATAAAAAAAAATGCGCAAAGGCTTTAGAAAAAGTTAAGTGGGTGGAAAAAGAGAGATAGAAGATTGTTGAGAAGCACCGTCGTTGAGAGTTATGATAATGAAAAGGTCAGTGCCTGTCGCAGTTGGCGATAGATGTCGTTTGTTGTCGTGATAAATGTTTGTTAGGGAACCTCATAAGAGGTAAAGCTCCAGCTCCCTCCGTACCCCCTTTCCATTTCCCTTTCAACGCCCACCCTTCCTTTAGCTCCGATGCAAATTGGGATTGTCTCACCGCCAGCACCAACACCTGCCACTTGATTTCTTAGTCCTCCAAAGTCAATTCATATTCTTCCCCTCACCCTCCTTTCATCTCTGCATCATCAACTCTTTATTGACGGCCTAAAATGCGAAGTCGCATCTGGAAAGACGCTGCGGCAAGTCCCGACAGCCACCTACGTGGCCTCATGCAGGAACCAGGAACCAAAATTTGATAGACCCGATTTAGATTGAATTTGAGGGGTTAAAATGCAAAGCCTTGTTCCATCAGCTTGTCGACATCGCCACCGGCTGCTTGCACCGCTTTCATGGCCGCCTCACTTAATCGTCGCCTCCGTTCCATCGCCTCACGCTCTCTTCGCGCTTTGGTCTTGGAACTGCCGCTCGGCGCAACACCTGTCATTAGGAGACCGCCGTCGCTGGGAGTAAAATTGACGAACCCGATCTCGCTGCCGCCTCCACTGCTGCCGCCTGCATCTCGAGACCGTCGTTGCTTGCGCATTGCCGTGGGAGTCCCCGGTACTATACCTCGACCTGAGGCGCTGCGAGCTGATGCGACGGACCCATTGGAGCTGTGGCGCGAGTGTGCTGTGGCGGGCGTGGGTGGAATGGACGGCTGGCGGGTCTTACGGATTGGAGAGCAAGACAAGTGTCGTGCTCCAGAAGACGGGGCTCGTGGTGGACGATGGCGTTCTGATGTTGGAGGGATAGGCGGTGGAGGGAGGTAAGTCTGGGTGTTTAACGAAAGGTCGTGACTGGGAGCCGAGGCGTTTCGCGGTTGTGGCATATGGATCATGAGTCCAGCCGAATTGGGATCGTGGACCTGATATTCGTACGGCAACTCCGCATGCTGGGCATGCATGGCAAGGTTGAGACTGGCGTTTTTCTGCTGTTGCGGATCGGCTACAACATATTCGCCATTCTGGTTTAAAAGATTTAGATCCCACCACCCGCTTTGATGATGGTTTTGGGCCATATACTCTTGGCCTGGCCATGTCTCGGGTGCAGCACCCACAACAGTAACAGGTTGCTGGTGTGGGTGACGATGAACATGGGCTTGTGGGTGTGGGTGTGGGTGTGGATGAGGATGGGGATGGGGATGCTGGTGTGGATGAGGGTGTGAGTGCAGGTGTTGCTGATGCTGCCAAGCTGACTGAGAAACTTGCCCTGCCATGTCGGGATGGTAAAGGCCAGGTTCAGTCTTGACTCCTGGGGATTCTGCTGGTGTGTGGATTCCGTTGGTGCTGAAAAAGCGGAGAGAGTTGTTCGGAGGCGGCTGAGGAATTTCACTAAAGGGATCGTCACAAAACCCATGAACAAAGTTGGTGCTATCCGGCCCGCATGTCGGCGATGGGGGGAATGCGTCATTACCGTTGCTATATTCGTGATGCTGCAGGCGCAAAGCCCGAGGAGGATTGTCCATGGTCGGAGAGCCTGGGCGGTCTATGGCAATGAGCTTCTTGGGCTTGCGAAGTTTGCTGGCTTTACGAATCGTGGATGAGAGTGCCTCGACGAATTTGTTGTGTTTCCTGGCCATTGTGTTGGGTGGGGTTGGCGATGATGGTTGTGAAATAGGCACCCGCTTCCCAGGTGAAGAGTGTAATGAAATGCCATCAACTTGGGGCAGTTCTGGGTCCGACATGGAAACTCGAGGCGCTAGGGGAGGCTTCTCATCCGTCAGTCCAACGGCACTCGCAAGTGCGAGGCTTCGAGGATCGACCTCATGGGATGCACTTGCGACAGCGGATGAGGCTGGCTGAGAGGGGATTGTCGCGTCGACCTGAGAACTACAGGAGAAGAAATCGAACTCATCTTCAGTTGTTGAAACGCCTGATGAGGCAGATGCGGTGGACTCGGCGGGATGGCCGAGGATAAGTCCATTGGCTAGGGCCGGCATTGATGGGTTGTGGCCGTGTGGATCGGCCATAGAAGATGGGATTTCGCCATCAAAGTTGAGAAACTGACCAAAGAAGTCGTTTGCTCCATCGTTAGGTCCATTGTCGATATCCTGCCAGTAGAAGCCTGGGTCGCGGTCGACAGCCTCAACCCGATAGGGCAAGGTCCAAGAGGCCATTGGGATACTGGACTGTTGTTCTGCGATAGTAGTTGAAGCTGATGGGTGAGGATGCAATGGAGGCGTGGTCAGCCAAGCGAGTCACCTAGGGCTGGCTGAGAGAGTTACGGAAGACGACGAAGATGTCGAAGTGGAAGTGAAGGTTGATGGCATGAATGAGGTGAGAGCCAAAAGAATGGCAACGGAGGGAATGAAAAGAAGGAGCCAGACCCGGAGCCTGAGGAGTCTTTGAGCGATAGTGAGAAGAGAGGCGAGAGGCCTGGGCCAGTCAGAGGCAGCAAAACAAAGTTCAAGACGAGCAACAAGGGACTCGGCCGGTAAGCGAACGAGACCTGGCAAGGCGTGGAGATGGCCGAAGTCAAGTCAATGGAGCAACGGACAAGCTAGCAACGGGTACCAGAGAAACGGGCAAGACACAGGGACAAAAATCAAGGTTGGTCTTCGCTGAGAATAGTAGCAAGATATTGATGAACAGGGTCAGAATCAGGGTCATGAGAGTAAGAAAGAAAGGACTACGAATTCACTCTGGCGCAGCAACGAGACCGTTGGGTCGGGTTGCTACTTGGATGAGGGCGATTTGAGTGCGACAGTGGGAGGAATGTACGGGGCTATGAGGGAGCATTCCATTGAGAAAGATTCTCGTGTCATTGACAGATGATTGACCCCCCTTTGTCTGTTCCAAATGGGAATTTAAAGAGGACGATCTCTTCCGTGTTGCAAATGTTAATTAATCGAACGAGTGATATGTTTATATATGATTGAAATCGGGTTTGAGGAAATAAATGACATTCGCCATGGATTGACGATTGAGCGTGAGTGAAGAGTCACGACTGACATGACTCTCCTGAGACGGCAAGTGGTGATGCTCTGGACGCCCGAAGCCACCCAAGACTAAGTGGCAGAGGCGCTGGGATGGGCTAAAGTAGAGTTTACGGGTGTACCTACGTTAGCCTAGCATTAGTATTAGTGTTTATGGGCGGGAAGGGCGAGAAGGCGACAGACGAGAGGTGAGAGGGGAGAGGCGAGAGGGGAGAGGCGAGAGAGGAGAGGAGAGCGTTAATGGGAAGAGAGCGTGTGAAAGTTTGAGTTGGGCCGGTTGATCATGAGCTGGGCGTTGCTTTCACCTGGACACAGGTACAGAAGTGTAGAGTTTAAGAGCTCGTTCGAATTGATCAAAAGATTGACGGTGTGACGTTTAGCGATGATCTCCCCACGAGAGCAAAGCATCACATTACGTCTTTTGCACATCGCATCTATCTTGGTTTTAGTTTCTGATATTGATTCTCGTTCAGACTAACAAAGCCCCTGGTTGCTTTCTAGTGCCCCCTGGTCCTGGCCTGATCCTGGCTTCGTGTACTGTACCTTGCAGCCCGGGCAAAATAAATTGGTTGCATTGCATAGCTGCATCTGACATGACATCCAATACAGGGGGGTTGATCAGATCTGACAGGCTCTAGGCTCCCTAGGCCCGTCTCCCCTCTATGATTGTCATTCAATCCCCCCCCTCCGATCGATCATCGCCCTCACCCGACACATTCAATTAAAACAAATACATCTCCATCATGGATCTTTCTTCCGTGAATGTCTCATGTCTCATGTCTCATGTCAAGAATGCTCCTTCAGCCTGTCTGACCTCGTCGCCTCATCAACGCCCCAGTCCTCATGACTCTCAATAGTAAACAAATGAATTTTCTGTTTCGTCTGAAGCCTCTTAGATTACGGAATCGCTGTACCTGGGTGAAATGGTTCCCTCCCCCGTTTACCCGCCGTCATTGGCGAGCCCAGACCGATGAAACTCTTTCCAGAGGCTTGCGCTGATCTGGCGCGCGGCTGTCGACGGCACCGATGAAGCGATTTATATGCGACAGTCGCTCATACGATGGGCATAGATCCCTCACTGTGATGCGTGGGAAATGAAGACGCCTTTGCCGACTGACACGCTAGACATTCATTGCTTACGTATCTTGACAATTTGTCAGTGGACGCTCAAGGCCTTGCGGGGCCGGCGTCATAGTTGCCCAGCCCAGTTGGTCATGGCTTCACCAGCCGTGCTCGATAGAGTTTATCTACAAGTCGTCCGATTGAAGCATGGCCCACAATTGACTAGTGCTTCTTGTCATTCTTGCACTCTTCGTCAAGGCGGCCCCCATGGGTCCAGAGCTTCACACCAAAGTAACGCACTGCCTGACACTCTGTTTAGTGTAAATTGTACACGATTTGTTTGATTTCTTTCGTGGTATCCCACGGGGTACAGTTCCGTCTGCTCATTGAGACCAATGCTCTACTAACGTACAATAGTACTAAATATCGATATCGACGTTGTCCATCGTACAATACTATGCAACAGTCTTGTCTTGCTTCCCTGGCCATAACCTTTGGAACCTTTTGGTCATGAGCTCCCTAGATGATAATGCGCCCCATGCTGGTCCTGTCTTCCAAGCATATAAACCCTGGGACGCCTCTTAACTACAAGGCCCATAAAAGAACAAAATATTCCCGGTCGTGGTACCATAACTCCAGGCTGTGTTTTCAAAAAAAAAAAAAAAAAGAAACCCCCAAAAAACCCAAAATACAAATCCCAAGCTCTCTGAGCTCAAAATCAATGCAACGAACGCCTTTGCCCAGTCATCCATCCATGGCCTTGTTTCAGAAGGCAGATGCTTCGTCTTGTAAATGCTCCATCCGTGTAACTCCGTGATGCGTGAGTCAGTCGTCCTTGAAAGGACTACTCTGTAACATGAAGCCTGCGCCCACCATGTATGCCGTTAAGAAAAATATGTTGAGGAAGCACCGCAGAAATTTGGGCACTTCACTGTGTCGAAATAACCATCTGCGAGGTTTGTGAATCCGAGGGGCCTCTGACGGAGCTTGCCGTAGAGCGGGTTTGCGATTGCCTGCTTCTCTTCTTGTCACGCCGTCGCATTCGAGGTACACTGTGAATCGTGTTGCGACAACGACTTGCAGCATCAGCGGATCTTCGATACCCAAGCTCGTAACGCTTCTTAATTCCGCCAGGCGTACCGGTCGTCTTTCGCGGTACAAGTGGTTGAAGCCAGGAGAAATCATCCTCGTCCTCACAGTATCCTTCATCCACCTGGAACCCTCCATTTGCATTGGGCCTGTACATTGACCTTGAGGCATTCCCTTGACCTTCACTAAGAGTTGTAGGATCAACAGCAATGGGCATAAATGGATTGAAAGGTCCACCAAGAGCGCAAGCAAAATCCTCTTGGGCGTTTCTCGGATGACAATTACGAGATTTCGTAGTATTCATGTCTTTGTGGGAACCAAGCTCCATGGAGTCGGAACCTTGATGGTTGAGTATCGACTGTACATTAATGCAGTCATCGTCGGGTAATGAAATAGGCGAGAGAGCGGTTTCCGGAAGCCGTGTAGTCGAGCGGGAAGAGTCGTTATGGAAATGTTCCAGGGAAGAGCTACCAAGTTGTGAAGCAAGGACATCAATTGATTGAGATTGAAGAGGCCCAGTAGATTGGCATCCAGAGGCTGATGATGATATCAATGACGAGGCGGGTGGTGAACTCGGGGGTGATAATGGTTGTCTGGTTATTCGCGCGTTTTCAGTTGACATTATTGTAGTCGCACTTGGACATGAAGCAGTGATAATCATGTCCTGCTGGTGTTGGTGTTGGGGTGCCTCTGAAGGCGAATCTCTCCACTGGTTTCCTGTGTGAGGCTCGCACATCGCTAGAGGCAGCTGGGGATGATGACCTGTCCCATGGAGTTTGAGTGAAAGAGAATTTAAAGTGGCTAGAGCTTTAGAGACAAAAGACGAGATTTAAGACGGGAATAGATGAAAGGAAGATCAGAGGGAACAGAGATGGAAATGGAACCAGGGCAGGACAGGTAATATGAAGGTATCCTCGCTGCGCTAGAAGAGCAGGCGGCGTTGACGCCGCTTCATTGCTGGGGTGGGCCGTGGAGCGGACTACTCTATGGTGGTGGTAGTAGACTTAGTACCTTAAGGTTAGCCTTGGTACAGTACTTGTTATGGATGGTAGCGGAGGTTAGTAGGCTATCTGAGTTGCTAACTCTGTGTAGGTCGTGTTTTACTGGATTCAGCTTAATGATCCGACAGAATGGTAGGGGTTTTTATTAGAGTGCACAGCCCAATGGATATCGCTGAGCAAACGACCTAGGGTACTGCATGTAACTCGGGCTCTCAACGTATTGTAACGTGCGTACCTGTATTTCTTTGTTTCTGACAGATTGTCTGCATCCATGGATGTCTCTACCGAAGGCGACGGGCGTAGGTGTTACGCCCGTCCAGTGACCGTCCAGCCGGAGCAATCAAGCCTCCTCCACTGCTCTAGGTTGTACCGACAGCCGGGGTCTTTAAACCCGACAGCGTGTCCTAGGGTGGTCCCAGTTGCGGTGCAAGTGGAGCTCCGGTCTTTCGTACAAGTGCGATTGGCTCATCATAGTCTTGGCGATACGGATGCAAATGCACATCAGCCCATGTTTATGCCCTTTTTGCCAAGGGTGAGCCTATCAGGAGTCTCTGCACACCTCGATGCAGTTCACGCTCAAGTCGAATCAAGTCAAAATCAGCCCTCACAATTGAACATCAATCAGTCTGTCCGGTAATATCAATATCACTGTCCAGTCAGTCGGAAATAGTGGATGTGATTCGTTCACGTATGAATTGTACTGCAGATCTTGCGACCTGGTCCAACTAACTGCACAGTCCGATCTCAATCTCACCCCTGAAATCATGCATGAAAAAGGGCTGGCCGTCTTGGAGGGTTGTCAGCTCGAGTATTGACTGCCCACTGGTGTCAGCGTCTGCACCACGACGCGGGATTCGACCCAAGGAGAGCCCTTTAATACTGTCTGTGTGTGCTGCTGTAGCTGTTTCCATCCATACCACCCCGCGCCTCCCTTTCGCCATCGTCTCAGCGGGAAAAGGGTTGATTCCTCGGCGTTGTCTAGCAATTCAACTAGTATCTCAAAGCCTAGCGCCACCAACCCACTTCCAAGGCCCCCAGGCTCAGGTCCCTTTGCTTTGGCTTTGGCTGGTGATTCTGACATTTCAACCGTAGAGACTCGGATCATGTTTCAACTAGGCCATCTCAACCATATCCCCATATGCTAACAGCTAAAGCTGGCAGTTGAAGTTGCTGTTTCCATCGACAAGGTCTTGGAATGTTCGCGCCGTGAGCATTTATCGCTTATGACACGACAGAAACAGTACATTATCTGACAGTAGCTACGTGATACATGATACGGCACTGAGATGCACAGACATCCATGATCCCATGTGCTCAGGCGTCTGACGCATATTGTTAGTTACAATTGATGCAACACCCCCGCGTCTTCTACTCACGATCTAACATAACCAACAGATCCATCGTCCTCGTAGGGCAGACACAGGCACTAAATGCCCGATTCCACGTCTAATCGCATCTTTCCATTTCCTTGGGTCCACCCCCGCCAAGATCTTCAGCCTTCCGCCGTTCCCTTTAACAGTTCATCCGCTTTTATCAAAAACCAAGATGTCCTCGGGGAAAAAAACTTTCATTGATCCCCATCTTTCTGGGCAACTTCACTAATAAGTTACCTGAAACAGTGATGTGCTATCCAGTGTCTATTAGCCCAAGTTCTAGCACGTCCCTAACCACGGAGAACCAGGGAAGAGCCTGGCTCTTGGTTTCCATTAGCACTCAGCGCTAAACTCTTGTGAGCTGAACCTCCGAAGCCATAAATCGTCTCGGTGCCGAGTGTTAATTACCTATGAGTCAGGAGAAGAGCAGCGACCACACAGCAGCTATCCATCAAGTTTCGCAAGATTCAAAGTTCAAAACAAATCTGGATTATAGAGGCTTAATTAGCTTCTAAACCCGTGGCTCTGGCTCATAAATTTGCAAGTCGAAATTGGCGTGCTGATGATCAGCCCCCAGATCGCATGACAGCCTGTGACGGAGCAGGAACCAACTTCGATCGGGATCAAACTTGGCAATCCGCTGCTGTAGCAGGACCAAATCGTACATACGCTTACGGAGTACCTGACCGCACATCGAAGGTGCTGATTCCCTGTTTGCATACACCGCAATGGCCAGATACCGATCACGATCGGTATATGTATGCTGATCAGTTTATATCTACATATGGATGGGCTTCCCGCCAAAGGATGGACATTTTCTACAACACGACTCAAACCCTGTTGGTTGAGATTCTCGAACACGTGCTTATGGGTTCCAATGGGGCCTCACGAGGTGGTGCCTTGTCAGTCTACGCAGGTCAGGATTGCGAAACGCATGAGGCGCTTTCGAGAGCGCTCTTCGGCACCAGAACGATAGGACCTATTTCTGCCCTTTGTGAACCAACCAACACCCATGTCAGTCTCAGCGTTCTAGGACAGGTCCAAAGACATGGTCCTGGAGCCCTACTGTATTACCGACAGACACACGCACAATAGGCTCCATCTCCGGACCACGGTGTTGGTAATGCTGCCGTTATAGATAAACCCGACCCTTTGGGTCGGATTGTGGTGTACCAATGATTCGAAGGATTCTGCCTAGCAATAATCAAGAGCATACGGAGTAGATGACATCTAGAATGAGCCCGCAAGGGGCTAGGCTATTCTCTCGCCCTTCATTATCTGAGCGAGTCGAAGGTCTGGGCCTCTCGCCCAACTTAAGGGACAGTAAGTGAGCGGCCGCTGTCGCAATCAATGTTCCTGATTTGGCGTACTGACTCCACGTGCTGCTGTCACTGTTATTACTGGTACACGGGTTTTTGTGTTACTCCGACCCAAAAAGATTAGCTTCTCATACGGTCGGTCACAAGCCAGCATGAGCTGGCCGGCCTCAGGGAGCAAGAAAACATCTGATCTTGATATAAGGTGTGAAAATAAACTCAGCAAAAGGTATACTAAGCTTATGCTAAGTTACCAAAGTCTTTTTTATCGCTTAGGATCGAGGTCCCGAACTTTCTTTCCTCCCCTAGGCCGGTAATAAGAAATGCTAGACAATTCATCTGGAAAAGGAAATCAGTTCGCTTCGGCTATTAACCCACGGACCAAGATGCCCGATCATGTCTCACCTAGGATTGATTTTTCAGGCTTCTTAAGACTAGAGGCGTTTGTCTGACAGTCTGACAGGGGTGGGAGGATGATGGGCAAGACGAAAGCAAAGGGGGAACACAAAACTTAAGAATCAGATTGGTGGCAGGTAGCTGGATCTTAGTGGAGGCCAGTCTTACGATTTCTGTCCTCTATCTACCTAGAGGGAGGTACTGGGAAGTAAAGTTATCAACTACTTGAGCTAATCTGGAAGAAACTCATCTACGATCTGCTATCCACTTTAGCCCGCGGATCTCTCTCGGGAAGTTCTAGGCCACCTACGCTTATTAGCATGAATCTCAACGCTAGGCTGTTCTGTGGAGAGCAGTCGAGTAGATATAACGATACAACGTATGGGAACACCTGGCAGCGGGCGCAAATACCATGCAAATGTTTGACTCAGAGACCCAGCAGAAACTTTCTGTTTGATGAGAGCTGGTTTCTGTGAAAAGCGCCATTCATCTATTGTCTAGCGGGTAGTGATAAGCCTTTCGGAATTAGCACCTCGATCGCCATGATGGCTCTAAAAATGATGTTTCTCGAGTCAGGAAGGTAAGTTAATTTGTTGAATCTAGTGCTGGCCAAACTATTAACGGGCTTTTATATGATTCTTATTAATCGTGCCTGGACCCCAGCTTAACAGAGCAACTATTCACGCCTCTGGGCTCAGATGCATAAATTGGGTAGCAGGTAGCTCACATTGCTGAGAGCCATATCAGCTATCCTTATGACATATCATATTGGTTGTCTTCTTTGGGAAGTCTCATCGCTGGCTTGATGGGGATATTTCGGAGCTTTCGTTCCACCCTGACGATGAAATTCCTGTGACGCCTTGATTCCTTGAAAGATGCACACTTTATTCTTCGGGGAAGTGTGAGATGGACTCTCTGCCCAAAGACGCTATTGTTGGAGCCTGGTGATGACATGCTAAACCTCTAAGCAGTGCTGATCTTTCGACGTCACGGGAAAGCATGCTTCTCGCCTCGACGGAGATTACATGGCTCTTGTGCTATGATGTTGATATTTTGTGGATATCCCTGCATGAGGCTGAAAGCCGTTCATGTGGCAGGTTGTAATACGATCTGATAATCTGTACACTGGTGTTCATTCTCTAGTACAAGCTGTTTCCAGTCACTGGTTCCTCGCATCCAAACTTTGGTAAGCGTTATCATCAACAGCAGCCGCAGCTTAACATCCACAGCGTCAGAGAGGTGGTTTGGCGAACTTGAATGTCTAGGCTGCTATTGAAACACCACCAGCTATAAACGTGGTGGTAGGTAAGCCGGACCATCCCCCTAGACCTTACCTAGACCTTCCTCCTGTTAATGCCTGAAAGGTAGGTTAGGAAAATGAAAATCTAGACTATACTAAATTATATTTAATTAGTTATAATTATAAAGTATAGTTTAGGTTAATTTCTTAACTTTTTATTAAGGAATTTTTTTTTACTATAGTAAATAGAATAAATATAAAATATAGATTTATTATTACCTATTACTTAAAGTTATTAAAAAGTCAAAATGTCTCTATAGCACTACATAGGGTATAGCTAATAAGGTCTTATATAATAAAAATAATATAATAAAATACTTATTTTTTAGTATAAAATAATATAATATATAGTATTATATACTTTACTAAAGAATATAAGAACTTTAATATCAAGTCTTAAGATTATGTAGTAATTACTTTAAACCTTATAATTTAACTAAATAAATAGCCTTAATTTATAAATATAAAAAAGATATTTTCCCTAGCCTTAGTAAGCTAAATATACTTTTTTATTATTACTTTATAAAGATAAT
>LTDI01000713.1:0-16525 GCA_001654545.1 Fusarium agapanthi
TCTTAAACCTCCTTACTAAAGAAATACTCTTTAGATAATAAAAAAACCTTAATTTTTAAGAAAAGATAACTAATAAGCCTATTACTAAATAGCCTATCTATAGCTAGAACTAAGATAACTATATCCTAACTAAAAGCCAGTTTAAAAATATAGTATCTATAGGTATACTTTTAAACTTATATTCCTTATAACTTAAGTAAATATAATACTTAAGTAAGTTTATTAACTCTTTAATAATAAAGCTAAAAAGCTCAAGTTTCTAGCATTAACTTATAAAAGTAGTATTAATATTAAGTTCTATAGACTATATTTTAATCTCTTTAGCTAGGTTACCTACAGGACCTTTAATAGCACTGATTAGAATAAAGGTATTATTATATTAGACTTTTTATCTTATAAACCTAGCATTAGTAATAGACTATAATATAATAAACTCTTTAGTAAGTTAGCTTTATAGATTAGTAAGGAGGTATAACTAATAGATTAACAGAGCATAAACTTACTAAAAAACTTATTAATAAATTCCTATGTTATCTGCATTAGACTAAGAATACAAGAGAGGTATTTGAGTGCTCTGCTAAGAATCTCGACCCTGATGTAAGTTTATTTCCAGACGGCCAAGACTAGAGTGCTAATATGTATTTGCAGCATATTGCTCGTTTCAGGGCAGTTCGAGAGAAGTTTGACCTGGATGGCATCTTTCGTAGTGTTGTTGGTAAGGCGATTGGCGTATATCGATGACTTGCGGCTTGGATAAATGTCTCGCCGTGTCTGGAGCTTAAGCTTTAATTCCTTTTAGTACCTATTTATGCGCCCAGTTCGGATGTAGAGACTGGGATTGGTGTTGTACCTATTGCCACCGTCTTATTACAGCTTGGTGTAGCGAGGAGCAATTCTTTTACTCACCCCCATGAGTCTGTTGCAGGCACTACACCTCTAGTTTCAAGTTTTGTCGATACGCTTGGGGATGTCGATCTAGAGCTTATAGTGCATTTATAGCTTGTAGGTACGAGGAAACGTTCCAATACACCCCTGAAATAGCCTGAATGCCCTTTAGCTCAGGAAAAGGAAATGGGGGACGCATTAATTTCGCATATGCTCACAGTCTCCTACTAGCTGTTATCAGTGAAGAGTATTGTTCCTCGGCACTACGTGTGCTTAACCATTTGTTATTACGGAGTAGGTAATGTCATAATAATGATAATTCTACAGCTATGCTGCTATTCTAAGCGCATTTTGCATCACTATGTGCTCTGTTTGAACAATCGCATTTCTTGCTTCCACAATAGACCCACCTTTCCAGGTTCACGTCAACATCACACTGTCATGTACATTGCCATAGTCATAACGTCAAAAATTCAAGGGGATGCAAGGGTTCTAGAGACAATGGTCATTTCTGTAGGCTATAGAACTTTCTAAATACAAGGAATGCATTATCGCTGCACAGTGAAATTCCAAAGCAGTGTATCCTATTCCTGTAGGTTGGGGTCTCCAATCTTTGTGTGTCGTAAAATAAAACGCCAAAATACAGTCTCATAACGCCCATGTGCCGCTTCAGACTGACAGGTTTAGTAGGTGATTCCCTCCTTGGAGTTGATGTAGACAACCTTGGGGGGAGGGACGCCGTTAAAGGAAGTCGAATAGTCGGGCCCATAGGCAGCAGGACCATAGACCCAAACGAGATGGTCCGGAGCAAGGACATCGGGAAGATCAACAGTCTTCTCCTTGCCGTTGGCGTCCTTTCCAAGGATGATGTCAGAGCCGTCACAGCTGGCACCATATAGAACACAATGCTTGGTCTTCTCAGAAGGAGCAGAGGTGTGCCACTCGAAGGAAATCTTGTTGGCCTCGTTCAATCCGTGGAGGGTGCCGACGGGGAGAAAGACACGCGATACGGAAGCACCGGCGGTGTGCTTGGAGACGTTGATGACATGGGTCTGAAGCCACCCTGCCTTGGAGATGAAAGCACGGCCGGGCTCAGTCATGATGGTCAGCTTGACAGGCCAGTCCGCAAAAACGGAGGAGAAGGTTTCGATGGTGGGTTTGTTGTACTCGACGAATGAGGGGGCATTCTTGGTCGAGATACCAGCCCAACCTCCACCAATGTTGGCGAGAGTCATGGTGATGCCGAGTTCGGTCTTGACACGGTCAAAGACACCACGGAAGAGCTGAGCGAACTGGACGAAAGCGTCGGTAGCGAGGTTCTGGGTACCAGGATGACCGGAGAGACCGATGAAGGTGAGGCCATGCGCCTGAGCTTCTTCGATGATAGTGAAAGCCATTTCGGGGTCGACACCGAACTTGGCAGAAAATGGCTTGTCGGAACCCTTTCCAGAAGCGACAAGACGACAGAAAGGCTTAATCTCAGCGAGGATAGCGGCCCAATCACAACCCTCACGCTTAGCAACACGACCAGCTGCCTCGAGCATACGATGGACCTGCGAGGTGCTATCAACAGCGTAATACTGGATACCAACTTCAATACCCCACTCAAGCTCATTGGTAGGAAGATTGCAGTTCCCAAGTGAGATACGAGCGGGATTGACACCTCGGTCGATAAGGGGCTTAGCTTCGCCCTTGGAAGCACAGTCGAAACCACATCGGAGCTGGTCATACACGTCAGTGACGGGCTTAGCGGTGCAGGCTTTGACGGCGCCGAAGTGAACGACGTCGATGTTGGCGGTGGAAGGCATGGAGGCTACGAAATCTCGGACTGTGTCTTTGACGGTTGCAACGTCGATGACGAAGAGGGGGTTTTCGCGGCCCTCGAGGGGGAGGGAGTTGTGCTGTTTGAAGGTATTTTGGATGCCGGGGGACATCTTGGCTGGGTAGATGATGGATGTGGAGGGAGCCATGATGGGCAGACAGATGGGATGAGGTAGTCTGATCTTTGTTGAGGAGTATTGTAGGGAGGTTCTCGATGTTAAAAGTCAGATGGTATTTCTCGGCCGGAGGTTGTTGACAAGATGTTTGAGTCGAAGAATTTCTGTCCTGGATCAAAACAATATATATGGGAGTAGAGTATCTGTCCATTCTCTTCTTTATCGTACTGGCAGTTCTTTTGTTCTAGTGGCACTCCGTTTTGTTCGCTGGTACTGACCCAAAGGGCATACCAGAACGCGGCCTGGTAGTGGCATTGTAGTCCTGTTCGGCCCGCGACGCGTTGACCTCTACGTTCATGTGTTCAAAGCCTGTTCTCAGCTCAGCCGTTGTCAGTTCTTTTGTTCTGGTCTTATCTCCATCGAACAGCTGCTCGCAGTCACTTCCCCGATTCTGTAACAGGACATGGAGTATGTTCATATACCTGGCAAGAAATACTAAGATTATAAGTATCAAATAAATACCAAAAGCCTGGATACAGACAGCCCTCACGCACAACTGCAACTCAACCTTGGAGTAAGTTCTCAAAGATAAGACTTTCACCTCAAGTTTGATACTGTTGCGCTTAGAACCCGCTGCGATGGAGTTGCCTAGAGGCCTCGACGTCTACAGAGACGACAATCTCATCATCCAGGATCATGACGGTATTTTTGCTCTCCACCGTCCACTTCCATCTCTGCCTACAGACACACTCGTCAAATGCATTTTCGACGCCTACAGGGACAGCGTCAAGGTGCGCCTGATGGCTCTCACAGACATCACTCCTTGTCTCTGCGCAGTTGCTCCGATTGAGAGAATCAAAGCTGGTATGGTGGCCATGGTGGTTACTTCGGAAGTGGAGTACTACAAATTGCTGAGGAGCAACCCTTCAGACGGCGAGCCGCGATCAGCTTCTTTGTCGATCTTTTCACTGTACAAGGACTCATTTGACTTGATCGAGAATGCTGGGACTATTGTTCTGGCCTGGAGATTCTATGGAGTTGAAGATTCCCCCTTCATGGACCGTCAAGGTAAAGTGTTGCCTCTTCGAGCTAATACACACCCAGATCTTTCTTATCCATCCCCGCAGTCTGTCCGGTCTTCGCAGGCCGAGAGTAACGATGCAGCTGAAATCAGGACTCTCAGACTTGAGCTAGGCCAGGCAAGAGCTGAGGCGCTGAACAACAGGATCCTCAAGGAGTACATGCAGGCGAAGTGGTTGACAACGATTTACGAGTACGAAGATCAAGTAAGCGAGAGACGCACTGCCGAGCTGATTAAGAAGTGTATCGCAAAGAGATTTGAACAGGCGAAGCAGAAACACGGGAAGCCGCAGAAGATTGTTAGGTTGGCTGCAGAGAAGCATCTTGATAGCAAGGCGAAAGAAATGACGGAGGGTAAGGATGAGGAAGCGACGAGACCGTTTACAAAGTATGACTATGAGGTTTTCCTCCGGACATTCTTCTCTGCTGTTAATGCGATCCAGAAGGATGAGGTGAAAGGGAATTAAGTGTTTAGCTCATAGCCGACGTGATAGGAAAGATTATGAGGGCAATTTACTGGCGGGGAGATTTGTATTTGAGTAGATACCAGGGACCTGAGGATAAAGACGGTATGTTTGTTTAGTAGCTGGCCTATCATCAGAAAATGTCATTGTAGCTTGTCAGAATAAAAATTGAATGTTATTACTTGAGAATTGATGTGTTCATTTTAAATGCGAGGAAAGGCTTTCGGTTGCTGACAAATAAATCAAATGGAAAGAAAAATAAATTCCACTGGTTACTTTCTTCGACCGCAACTTGTTTCCTCTCCCCTTCTCAACCGCCCGGGCTCTTTACTCCTCTACAACATAACAGGATGGATGTGGTTTCAGATGAGACAGTGCCGCCGCCCTGGAGCGTGCTTGAACTCACATTTAGTAGCCAGGACACCGACTCGGAGTTTGTGGTAATGTGCAATTATCGCCAATTCATTATTTCCGCCTCCGCAGAAAGTTTCTCCCAGTCACCGGCCTTGAAAAATAAATATTTATTCTTTTTAAAAGTTGCCGATAACTACGAGCTTGATGGGTACACCCTCGAGGACTTTTACGACTGGATCATCGAGCCGCTTCTGCCTAAATTCAGACAGCTACCAGAGATCACTTCAACCTTGACACTACACCACTTTCTCTTCCCTGAGACACAGATATATGACATCCGAGGTGATGGAAATCAGTTAGTCGCTGTTCTGTCTAAACCTAGCAGCGAGATGATCCCCATATTCGGCATACAATTGCCAGAAGGGACGTGCGCGCCTTGGGTTTGGTATGATCCAAAGGACATTCAATTGCCTGAGAAGAGTGATACCCACGGGCCGCCATCATACACACCATCGAGAGTTCTTTTGAGGGATGGAAAAAGGGCGTTTTTGAAGCCCATGAGACATGGAGACGAGAAATCATTCATCAACGAGATAGAAAAATACAAGAACATACGCGACGCCCATTCGCCCGAGTCGCTTCGAATCTCACGCCTCATTGGCCTGGTACGAGATAACACTGGTCGAGATTTCGGCTTGCTCTTGACTTACATCGATTGCGGTCACAAGACTTTGCTCTGCGCGGCAAAATCGGAAACTTCGACGGAGCTCAGGAGGTCGTGGGCTCAGCAGGTCAACGACACGGTCCGGCAACTCCATGCTGCTGGTATTGTCTGGGGTGATGCGAAGCCCGATAATGTACTTGTTGATCAAAAGAATGACGCGTGGTTGATTGACTTTGGTGGAGGGTATACTAATGGTTGGGTGTCTAAGGAGCTGTCGGGAACTGTGGAGGGGGATTTACAGGGATTAAGGAAGATAAATGAGTTCTTACTTCGCAGAATTCTGTGAGTCGCAGAGTGCGAAACCCATAGTGTTGGTATGGCAGTTAGAAGGAATTTATTGCAGCCGACGATCAACAAATGCTATCTACAGGATGGGAGACGGAGAGACTAGAAGAGCCGACAGGACGAGACTTGGGCTGACTCACCTCATCCTCTTTCAGGTAAATCACTATTCGGGCTCAGATGGATAAAGTCGGAGTCGGAAGGTTATGTTTCGCGAATGCGGGGTTTGAGACCAACAGTTGGTCGAGCAGTAACCCGTCAGCACTAACAGCAATACAACTCTGACAATGCCATCGTTGATAACTGCTGCCTTGATACGCATCCGTAAACTCCGAAATCTTCATGGAATGAGATAAAAACGCCATCTTCGTCTTGAAAAGGCCAGGGCGAGCCCCATAAGCTTCGCTCAAACTACGACAGCATGCCGCCCATTGAACGCGGCTGGATCACCTTCTTCGTCGACCGCGTCTTCAGCAGGTGGTCCGGCTTACCCGGAGAAACAAACAGCTACACAACAGAATTCATCCCAATCCCAATCGAGGATGTAAAACTCGCTGGAAATCTCTATCAACCAACCACTCCCCACCTCGGCACCATTCTCATCCGCACATCCTACGGTATCGCACCGCTCATGGCTCTCGGAAACGCACGCATGTTCGCTTCAAGAGGTTACCAGGTCCTCCTCGCCGCCTGCAGAGGCACAGACCCCTCCGACGGTCAGGAAATCGTCCCTGCAGTTTATGAAGCACAAGATGGTCTTGCGACTGTTGCTTGGATGCGCGAACAGCCGTGGTATACTGGATCTTTCGCTACGTATGGAGGATCGTACCTTGGGCATACGCAGTGGGCTATTCTGACGGATTCACCGCCGGATATGAAAGCTTCTGTTATTAGCACTGGCCCAGTCGACTTTGGTGCTTTTACGTGGGGCACTGGGGCGATAGAAACACATATGATCGCCTGGGCGGTTTTGATGACTGCTCCGAAGCGGGGGATCACTCCTGGCTTGCCGTATATCAGGGAATTGCCGAAAATCCTGCAGCCTGTTCATGATTCTCTGCCTCTGATGGATGGTATCAAGGAACATTTGCAGAATAAGGAGCCGCCTTGGTTGGAGGAATTGATCAGTCAACCCGATACATCGTCTCCGTTTTGGTCGCGGGCTAATCAGAGTGCTGCACTTAAAAAGGCCAAAATTCCAATCTTGCAGTCTACAGGCTGGAACGATAGCGTTCTGCCCATGGTTCTGAACCAGCACAGTGTTCTAGTGGAACAAGGAGCGCCGGCTTTGCTGACCATCGGTCCATGGTCACATCTTGGCTCACAACAAGGCCCAACGTTGGCTGAGGCCTTACAGTTCTTTGGTCACTATCTCGCCGGTCGCGGCACCCCTCCTAGAACATCTCCGTGCCGGGTCTTCGTTTCAGGTTCGAATGAGTGGCGAGATTTGGCCAACTGGCCACCGCTCACTTCGTCCACGCAAAACTTCTACTTAACCCCCAAGACCCTTAGCAAGGAACAACCTGAACAGGCATCAATCTCAAGATTTACATTCAACCCCAGTGACGCAACTCCCCCTATCGGTATGCCTCGGCTTTTCGATGATGTCCAGCCTGCAAACTACAACGACACCGAGCTCGCGAAACGGTCCGATGTTGCGGTCTTCGATACCCCACCACTCGAAAGTGATATAGAAGTCTGCGGCAAACCATTGGTTGAACTTCATCATACCACCGACAATCCACACGCGGATATTCTAGTTCGGCTTAGCGAAGTCAACAGCAGGGGAAAGTCTAGACGTATAAGTGATGTTTATAAGCGCCTTGATCCTGCGAGAGGTCCTGAGCCGCTGAGTCTTATGTTGGTGGACTGCGCGCATGTTTTCCGCAAGGGGAGCAAGATCCGTGTGCTCATTGCTGGTGGTGCACATCCAGCTTGTTTGCGTAATTTGGGAACGGGGGAGAACCAAGCATATGGGACAAGGACCGAACCGGCAGTTCATGCGATTCACCATTTAAAGACGCTGTGTCGAGATTAACTTTCCCTGTCACGGCTTGAAAGTAGCCCTGGTTATGAGGTGAGGACCAGCTCAAGCAGGCTATCCGTAAAAGGCTACAGAGAGCTATGACAGCATGATTCTGTAATTATTAGGCTTAAGCCATCCCCATACTCTCCACAAGACACACCTTTGTATTAGCGCCAGAAATGTATATTGGTGGCCCCCAAATAATCCTCCAACCATGGAGAATGTGTGGTCTTGCGCGGGTCTTACTGTGGCATCATGTGGTTCCTAAACATCTAAATATTAGCATTTCGGATCCTCAATTGTTCTTGGGTCTCTGTGGATGGAATGAATTTCAACACGACACAAGGAACAGTAACAGAGATCACACAAGCAGTAATGATTTTCTGGACACAGCATTCATACACACAAGGCACATTTATCACTTTAATCGGCATATGGTTTACTTTTTTGGGTTTTAATTTTTTTTTTTTGGATTTTCTTATTTTATAGGTTAAGGTATATTTCCTCCACAGCCAATGCCTCTTTTTTTTGTTATCTTTTTTTTTGGTTGGGTTTTGTGTTTTTCGTCTTTTTTCAGTGTTTTCATTTTATCGTATCCACTTGTTGTTCATCCCTGAATTTATATCAGGTTTTCTCCGAATGTGCACCATCTTCTGATGCCTCTCGTGTTGGTTTCTTTTTTTTTGTCGGGTTTTGTAGTTTTCATCCGTCTTTGTGCTTTTTTTCGTTTTCTTTTATCAACTCGTCATTTGTGCATGCATTCCTATCGGCTCGTTGCCCAAGGCTCAGCAGTCTTTGGTTCTTGATAGAGTGTCGCAGTCACATGCCGATAGCATACTAGCCACCCGTATTCAGTTGAATGGTGGGTTGGGGGTGGGATACGGGATGTCGTTATCGCAGGCGTAGATGTACATCTGGTACTCGTACTCGCAATCTTTGCAGTTGACCCAATGGCGCTCCTTGGTGACGTTCTCGAGGTCAAGGTTAGGATGGAACGGACCCGATCCGTGCCGTATATGACACTTGCGGCGGGATTCCCTCCTTCCAAAAGCCTTGCCGCAGCGGTTGCAAGCGTAGGTGGTCACCACCAAGAAACACATGGTTTCGGAGGGATAGGGATGGTTGGGGAGGTATGGTTATGATAGAAGTAGGATGCGTGTTGATAAAATAGTGGTAGTTGGTAATGAAGTTGTGGTTGACAGAGGTGTTGAGTGTTGGTTGTGAGAAGGAAAGAAGAGAAAGAAGAATTCTGGAGGCGCGGAATCGAATTTAAGGGAGGGATTTCGAGATGCCACTGTCAACTGAAGATGGCCATACCACTGGCAGAGGAGACAGTGAGTGCAATCATGAGACGGTCAACGGACACTGCCAGCGCCATACAGCTGTGGTTAACATAGAGAGGACCGAATGTTGACATGAACATTAGTAGGATGACAGCACCGGCCATAACTGCGTGTACGGGAAAACCTCGACAGCTGGGCTTATTTGGGTGTAATGGTAGCTGTTGTCAAGGTTATCGGTACGAAAACTGGCCAGTCATTGAGCAGCCTTCGATAATTCTTCGCGGCTGTCCAAAGTATGATAGAAATCGCGAAAAAGGGGATTTACCACCAACTTCCAGGTCATCTCTTTATAATAACACTTAACATTAACTACTACAGAGATCAAGCGACACTCTCTTCTTCTATGCTCTACTGAGTAGTCTTACCATGATCTTGATCAAAAAGCGACTGAGTTCACTTTGAACAACAGAGTTACTTCCAAGATATTGGTTTGAGGAATACTACTTCTCTATCTGTCAAATTGGCGAAGGCGGTTCCAGGTTAAAAGTCGCAGGTCAGTGAAACCACCAGCACATCGGTTCCTTGACTACACATGTGATATCATCTGTCGAAGTCCCGAGGTTTGACAAAAGTGAATTTCCCAGTCTTCAGTGATTCGCTTCTTTGATCCATCGTGCTTCATGGCCACCACCTCTCACGTCAGCCTTTCTGACACCGAGCCGCGGATGGTCGCGACACTAGCTGCTATCAACAGCATGACTGCTCTGTCTGCAAATGAGCTTCCTCGTGTCGCTTTACTTCAGCGACAACAATGTTATGAGTGATCATCGGGTGAATCAACGCTCTGCCATTCAAGCAGCAAACCGAGTATATAAAGCTCGCCCGCTTCCACAACATTTCTCTCTCAAGACAAACTCGACTACTTTCTCACACATCTCAAGCTTCTTCTACTTCAAACTCACAGCATTTACAAAAACCCACGTTCTACGTCATGTCTCGACCTCAACCTAAGCCCCGTCCCAAGCCGAGACCTCGACCTCCTCTGGCTCCCGATCGTTCTGATACCCAGCCGCAATCTCAGACGCGGCCCAATTCTAAGCCGAGGCACCGACCTTTGCCTGCGCCCAAGCCGCAAGGCAATCGAGTGCCTATGTGAAAGGCAGCATAGACACTGGAACGGAGGACAGGGAAGAATGCAGTGATGCTTGGGGGGATATCCACGGCCAGGTGATATTGGGAACATCCATACCTAGGAAATAAGAATGTCATATCATTAAACACTCGACTTTCTCAAGTGTATGAAGCTGTACTTAGTGAAGAAATGATTCAAATTTAGAGATGAATCGCCTTCCTATTTGTGAGGTTTAATGACGACAAAAAAGTATCCGTTGCATTTTTACTTCACCAAACCAACAGCCACTAGTCCTAATCGCTCCGTTGCCATACCGGTACTGGTTGCTTGGTCAGTCGCTTTGGAATCATTGCCGCCTTTCAGGTCACTGTGAAGGAGATTTATCACCTCATGCGTCCTATCGAAAAGACCAAGGGGTCTGGTACTGGAGGGCCTAGTCCACGTTGCCTTTGCTGACTTCTTTTTCTCTTCTATATCTACCTCGTTATTGCAGACCCCCCTGAAAGACTTCAATCTCTGGTTACAGTCCGTAAACGCCTATCTCACATGACTACTCTCGAGCAACCTGCTTGTCGTTCACTCCGCCAGACAAAGGTCCTGAGTTTTCTCTCCTCCCCTAGCTTCTCTAAATTAATTCGCTGGTATTCCTCTAAACTTCCCATCTACCCGCCATAATCAACACATCTTAATATATCTTTTCTACAAGGCTTCTATGTAGGTCTCAGAGTACAAATTCAGCAATAATAATCTATCTACCGGCAGCGTTCTTGCCCTACGTTCCGGTTACTGGTTCGCCATCCTTTGCTTCTGAATAAGGTACTGATCTCCCGTGCCATTCCCAGCAGACTGTCATTCTGAGGTGATTGTTCGCCCTCCTCATGCTCATACACCTGCGCATCTTGTCTCAAGAGTCTCGGCACGGCTTCTCGGCTATTGCGCAGACGTCTTCGCTCTGAAGTTGAGGTACAGGGCACTATAGCACCTTGTCGGATAAGGCCAGGTCTCTCGGCTCGAAGAGGGCTTCTTTTGCAGTCACTTGACCCCTGATGCTCGAGACCCATCTTGTGCATCTCAAGATTGAGAATTTGTTCCACGGCCGAAAGCACCTTGGCCTTGACGTCTCTCAGTTCCTGTCGTTCACGTTGCAAGGTCTTGTCTAGAGTCGCCGACATAAGCGCACTGTATCTTTCAATAAGGGAATCCTTTTCCGCTAGGATCTTCAACAGCCCTTCGTGATCCGCAGTCATTTCTGCCATCCGAGCTTCCAGCACCTGAACATGACCTTGGCTCTCTGAAAGACTCTCCTTCAAGGCTTTGTATTCGGCTTCGAGAGCTAGGCATTGGACAATTCCTTGCCGAATAAGCTCGGAGTTCCTCTGTGACTCTCTCCTATCGATGTCTGCCATTTGATCTGTGAAACCTTGGTGTTATTGGTGAGGCTGATGTATTAGTATTTGTCTCTGAGTTGTATGTGTCCGAGTGAGATTCTGCTTCAATGTCGGAAACGTTATTACCTTTGGGGGTTTATGGTTGTTTGAATGTTAGTCAGAATCAGCGGTGTATTTATATTTTGAAACATTTAAAAGACCGTTCTGAAAAACGGTCAATACCCTGCTTCTGATACTCAGATTTCATATTGAAGACCCTGCACTCTGTCTGTGTTCACAGAACTAGCTGCATAATTAATAATTGTCCGTCTGGGGGAAAGGCGCGTTCCTTGTTCTAAACTGAGCATGGCCTTTACTACGAATACCTGTTTATAGTTTAGTGTTCTCATAAGCTTGTTCCTCGTGTGTTCATTATTGCAAATAGTTGTTCACCGAAACGCGTAGACTAGCTGTTCAACGTTCTCTGACTACCAACCCTAGGAAGATGAGTGTGGATAATTACAGGGATAAGAATGTATCATCGTCTGTATTTCAAGACCATAGAGACTGAGGAAGCGGTGGCTAGAATATACAGGCTTGGCAGAGGCCTAGGTATAGCCTCCACATGCAATGTGTCAATGAACAAAGGGTAGCTTACTGTGAGCAGCGACTGTTGTTTCTATGGTTCATGCCAAGCGCCCTCTATGAATTCTGTATGCATTGAAAACTTCGTTGATAGGACCGAGAATGACGATGTCATTGAGTGTGGCGTAAAGAATTTATTGGATGTCGCTGCAGGAGACAGCGTCAAGGGGGGCGGCTGGTCACTTCGTTGTGCAACGTTTTAGTGGCGAGGATCGGCAGGTCATTAATAGAGTAACAACTTCTGATACATGGCCTTTTCTCTGATTGACTCTAAATATTGGTCATATCGTAGGCGATCTAGACTCTGCTGGACAGAAATACATAGCGGGGGGCGAGACATCAACACAATGACAAACCTTCTCCCACCAACTCAGAACATAAGAAGCGTCACACGAACCCGCGGCCATTGCTTCCAGGATTAACAAGTGTAAGTGGCGTTCAGCAGCTGAGCATGGCAGTACTAGTCACTTCGCTTACCTAGCCTTAGGAACAGCGCTAGTGCCTACCGTTTCCTGAGCTGAACGGCGCTACATGAGAGTAACATGCTCTGAATAGGATGACAATACAAGACGAAGTACTTACTTGTATAGCCGTGAATGAGCTACTTGCGTTTCAATCCGGGACACCATAACAAGTCCCCAGTTAGGATACAGGCCGTGAACTTTGCCTCATCTGCTATGCCGCACTGCGGAAGTGGGGCTAGTACTATGCTGCTCATTGGTTTACCAACTCAGCTGTCAGATCGATATCTGATAGAGACGGCTTGAGATGAGTTCCGCGAAAATAAGGAAGGGCACCCTCATACCACTGTCCTGAAATTGCGAGCCGCCAAGACGGGAAGGAGAGGAAATTCAGTATCTCACTTTACCTAAGAAGTCTTTTCTCGCCCCTCGAAATCTGGACCAAGATCAAACAATAAGTCTTTTCTGTCTGAACGTGACAATCGATTATAGGCTGGACCTCTCCAATGGAGCAATTTTCCCAGCACTTCAGCTCTGGTACTCCTGTCTCTCCGGCTGTTAGAGTGGGTATGTGGCCTGCGATCTCACCCTCAAGCCGCTCTCCCGCATGGTTTGTCGTGTTTCGTAAGTTAGCTATCCACGCTAGTGCGTCCATTCCGCAACGCTCACCCCCACAGTGCGCGATCGATAGCCCAACTATTGACCTTGCCAAGCCATTTCACTGGGAGAAATGCATAGCAGGCGCGGTAGAGTAACAGGGGTAGAGATATAATTCTAAGTAGCAGACAAGTGAAGAAATAAAGATAGTGAATTGGCCTCTGTTGAACTGCTCGATTTACGGTTATTATGTGCTCGATTCCAATTCACCACGTAGACCACATATTTAATGTTTAAAATCCGAGCGTACTTTATTCTCTCGGCAGCAGCTCTGGTCTTGACATAGAGAACCGAGATCCAGTTGGTTATACCATGGCAGAGATGTAAGGTGGCTTGGCCACGATGATATATCACTTTCCTACAGTCGGACGGCGAATCCCAGAGACGAGAGATGAGGAAACAATAAGGAGCGTCTCCTCTTTCGCTTACCTTGTCTCCTGAGGGGGTTTTGAAAGCTCCCTCCGGTGACAGCTTTCTCAATTTCCCTTCCTCCTCTCATTCTCACTTCTGACCCAACTCGGAGGGTGGGTTAGAGAACAGCCTTGCACAAGCAGCATCTCTTAACTTCCCAAAATCCTTTAGATCACTCTTATACCTTTGAACTGTCAACCAAAAGTCTACCACATCAACCATGTCAGATTCAGACATCGAGATGGCCTCGTACCCCGAAACTCCACCTCACACCACCCAAACCATCCCAGACTCCCCCAAAACAGCAGATGAGGGTGACGATGACACTCCTCATCCAGAACGAGCTTTGGAAAACCTCTCAAACAGCGCCTCAGTCGTGCTCACCGTCCACGAGCTGCTTCATCATCAACTCTCCCCTTCAGCGGCCGCTTCTCTACGCCGCCTCAGCACCCCGGACAACAAGTCACTGACATTCCTTCCTACCGAGTTGAGAAGCGCCGCCCTGCTGTGAGCGGGCATCAACGAGCAGAGAGCTTCGAACACTACCTATCTTCTACTAGACGCCTTACGCGCCGCAACCCAAGCAACGATGAAATCACCACAGTAGGCTTTGCCA
The DNA here is from genome assembly GCA_001654545.1 of Fusarium agapanthi. Taxonomy (NCBI): domain Eukaryota; kingdom Fungi; phylum Ascomycota; class Sordariomycetes; order Hypocreales; family Nectriaceae; genus Fusarium; species Fusarium agapanthi. Next base: position 14,325 of record LTDI01000713.1, read on the forward strand.
AGGGCTTACTCCCTCACCGAGGACAAGCCCTCGCACCCACTTCTGGAAGTGTGCTGCGTGACTTGCCTCCACTGCCTCGACGTCAGGTTATGGAACAGCTGGGGCAGCGTGTTGAGTATCTCCAGATGGCATCACAAGGAAGGTCTGATGGGCCCCGATCTTTAGGACCTCGTTACGCTGTGGCATTTTCTACACGTGCTACCCAGATCAACTCATTAAGACGTCCATGCAAAGCGCTCGAGGAGGATGCATCACCCATCGTACCGGTCTGTCACTGGTCGGGTGAATCTGAGTAGGGCACCATTTTGTTCCTGGCAGTTGCTGTGAGTCGCTTGTCTTAGATATCATACTTAAGGAGGAACTGTTCAATCGGATAGACGGTTGAGATGAGTGCAGGCATCTAGAATCATCGGCTTCTAGGTCTGAAGGAGGTTATTCGAGGTAATAAAACATATAAAAGCCTGGTATATTTGACGAAAGGAGTAAGCAAGGGAGATCTAAAAGTAACTAATAAATAGATGTTTAACTGTATTTTACCATATCGATAACTTAACTCGATTATGTTATAAGTTATAATATTCCCATATAACGCAATTACTAATTCTACATAAACTAAGCCAAGCTTAACTAATTAAAATATAATATTTACCTTAACCTATAACTAGCTATAACTAGCTATAGCCTTATCTTATTAGTATCTCTTAACCTATTTTAGTTAAATTAGTATAGTTAAAGCTTTAATTATAGTATATTTATAATATATTTATATATTCTTAGCTTTTAATTAGCTAATATATTAACATTAATAAAGAAATAAGTTAGATTTAAGATAAAGAAATTAAAAATTGGCTATATATAACTCTTATATAGGATTAGTAATCGCGTTGTGTGAGAATATTATGACTGTATGTTACAAGGGCTATCTCTTTTCCTGTAAAGTCTAAATGGCGAACACGATATGTTAATCACGGGTGTTTGCACAGACTTGGGGACTCAGGTGGAGGCCGACCAGGCGTTTACGGGTCATAGGTTCCCCGACAGCGTCTGTCGAAACTTCTATTTTGCATGCTCTGCTTGTAGTTAGTCTTTTAATTAAGAAGTTTTAGCATTTCATCAAAAATCGGTCTTCCAATTTTCGCAGAAATATGTTCAGCTGTAGTATCGCTGACATCGCTTAATCGAGAAAGAAGACAAGAAACAATATTTCAAAGGTAGAGGCCGATCAAAGATTCACGTGTTATTTAGTCACAACAAGTCCCAGACTTTAGCGCATATTCAGACGACAATGTGCCTTTGTGACAGTTCGCTTTCCCTTGTTCAGGAGTATCGCTGCTGCAAAATGAATGATTCCACTGAATGAGGCCCAAGCCATGTATCTCTCTATGTATTCCTCTCTTGTTCGAGCTTCGAAACACATATGCTGGGCAAGAAGAGGATGATTCGAGAACTCTAGGGTTCCCGAGGTATACGCGGATTCGAAGAGAATGAATGTCAGCCGACAAATCATTGGGGACGTTGCATCAAAGAGCGGAATGGAGTTGCCGAACACCACTGACATGACCTTGCACTTTTACAGATACAGAGGGGGAAGTGAATGTGATTAGCGGATCTTATTACCCCGTGCCCGGCCATTTTCTCCCCATGGGCAATTGTAAAATTCATTGCAAATAGGGAACTAACGCTCGTAACAATTCAAGTTGCCTAACTTAATTTAAGTCTAACCCCCTGACTTATAAGTTAGGAAAAATAGCTATAACTTAAGTTTATAAAGGTCCTAACTAATAAGTTATTTAAGTTAGTATATAATATTAGGAATATATAAATACTTATTATTTTTATTAATTTTAAAGCTTTTTTATAAGGAAATTATATATCTAAAATAGGATTTTAAATGTAAAAGTTTAAAGCTAGTAAAACTCAAGATAAACTCTGCTTTTTTATTACAATCTAGCTTAGAAAGATACTTATATTATATAAGTTAGTCTTTACTTATTTTTTAATAATTAATAAATAACTTATACTATACTACTTAAACCTTATTATAAGTTTATAATAGACTTATAGCTAGGACTTATAACTTATTATAAGTCTAACTTAGTTAACTATAAGCAAGTATAAGTATAAATATATATTTATTAGTATTTAAATAAAACTTAACTTACTAGCTATTAATAATACTTCTTTACCTTAATAGGCTTTAC
>LTDI01000720.1:0-37225 GCA_001654545.1 Fusarium agapanthi
TAATTATACTATCAATTAATAGATTAGTTAAGGATTTAAAGATATATTTAGTAAAACCCATAAGGAGATAAATCTCTCTATTAAAACGGTTATCTTCTATTTATCTTCTCAACCATCGTGGTGACAGTTCGTGCAGTAATCAATATGAATCTTACACGAGTTGGACAAGTCAATGTTACCACAACGCGTCAAGCCCTCTTGCTGTCGGCGCCTATAACATCGTTAGTATAGATCTCAAGTGAGATAAATTGGGGTCAACTTACAGATCCTTAATATCTTTGCCCTTCATTCCAATACCATAGTCATCACAGGAGAACTGAACCGTACAACTAGCCTTTCCAAAAGTGAGGGCCCGGAGAATACTTCCCATGCGCTCATAGCGAGAAACATAGTCAGTATACAAAGTATCATCCTCAAACTTATTCAACGCGGCTTCACAAGCACCTGCAACAGCGTTACGAACGTTCTTGTCACCACTGCTGCAGATACTCGATCCATCTCCGTTCCAGTTCGTAGCGGTGGGGAGAGGTGTTGACACAGTGGATGCTTCACCGAGACCGACGGTGGCAGTGACTTTGATGGTGTCGACGGCCAAGTAGCTAAGCGAGTAGGACTCGTAAACGAGAACAGTACCGGCGTCGGTGCGGGTGAAAGGCTCTTTGAAGACAGTGGGCTCGGGGGCGGGAGGGGGTGTTGTGTACAGGCTCATAGGGAACTCAGTGTAGTCCGCGCACTGGCCTGAGATCATGGTCGCTGTGACGGCGTATCGCTCGCCGTCGCTGGTGGTCTCGCAGTTACAGTAGGGACTCTCCACGCCAGGGCCGCCGCGGGGAATGCAGGGGTAGTAAGTACGCATGGCGGTGGTTGCAGTAGTAGAGGTGATCATGTCAGAATTTGTGAGCTGGGTTGCAGTGCCGTCGGAAGTTTTACCAGAAGACTCATTGGAGGACTCTGTGTTGCGGGTAGTCGTGATTAGAGTGCTGGGGATGGTAGTGATTCGCTCAGTGGTAGCTTCTGAAGAAGTCTCCTCCGTCTTTGTATCACTCGTAGTATCAGCTTCAGTGGAAGTAGCCTCGCTAGTAGTATCAGTACCAGTAGACGAAGCAGTAGGCTCTTGAGTGATAGTAGCTCCAATACCAAGTCCCTCATCCAAAGCATCCTCAACAGCTTCGACAGTCTCCTCATCGGGCTCAGAGTCAAAGTCATCAGGAATATCACTTTCCAGCTCTTCGATATTAAGCTCCTCACCCTCCTCGGCCTCGGCAGACACGGTCTCAGTGGCAGTGGCCTGTGTACCAGTTGCGCAACTAGCGACGGTAGGGCAGTCACCAAATTCGGTGTGAGTAACCGTGCCGTCGGTAGTGTAGTACGAGATAGTCCTAGTGCACTCCTCGATCTCAACAGCGGAGCAAGCCTCAGTAGTAGTGGTAGCCTCAGTGGTCTTGGCGGTGGTCTCAGCTGTCGAGGGCTCCGCAGTTGACTTCTCCTCCTCCTTGGTAGACTGCTCTTCATCTTCCTTCTTGGTCTCGTTCTTGTCATCATCGCCATCTCCCTCGCCACCACCACCAGGAGTACCACCGCCGGCTCCAGCGGGATTAGTACCAGGAGGAGGGGGCAGGATACCAGCAGGCAGATTACCAGAGGGCTTCCAGAACCACCCACCAGGGAAGATGACAATAGCTGCACCACCATCATCAGTAGTAGTGGTGGTACCAGTGAAGTCGGAGAAGTCCTTGTCCTGCTCAGGGAGATAAGTAACTACAGCGCCGTTGGAACCAGTGACGATACTATCCTCAGTGGTGGTAGGTTTGGGAGGAGCAGTAGTCTTCTCAGGCTCATTGGGAGCACCGGTCTGGCCAGGCTCGTACTTCGATGTTGGTTCACTTGAACCAGCGTCCTCTGTGGTGGGCTTTGGACCAGAAGCCTGAGTGGTGGGCTTCTCAGCCTCCTTGGATTCAGTGGTAGGCTCGGGCTCTGGCTTCTCCTCGGTCGTGGGCTCAGCCTTATCGGTGGTGGACTCGACAGGGACTTGAGCCTCCTCAGAAGTGGAAACCTCAGGAGCGTTCACCTCGGTAGTAGACTCGATGACTGGAGCAGGAGCAGAGTCAGTCGAGACCTCGGGCGCCTCATCGGTTGTAGACTGAGCAGCTGCCGAAGTTTCAGTGGTGACGTTTAGGACGGGGAGCTGAGTGGTGGGCTCAGTCTCCTGGGTGGTAGGCTCGCGGACCTCAGTCAACCCAGTAGAAATGGCAGGGGGCTGGATACCAGTTGCAGCATCAATGGAAACCGTAGAAGCCTCAAAAGGAATACCAGAAGGTTCGGTCGAGGTCATGTCCACAGGTGCACCGCCAGCCTGAGTAGAAACAAGCGGGGGTTCGATATCAGTGGCGTCGGTAGTAGCCTCAGTTGCAACACCGGGGAGCTCTGTTGTGGTTTGGTCAACGGGAGCGACGCTGGTTGACTGGGTTCCAGACTCAGTCTCTTGTGTGATGGGGTTGGGAAACACGGGATGACCAGTGGCGGTGTTAGCGGGGATGTTGTTGGTGGTAGCAGTATCAGGCTTCTGCTCGGGCTGAGAAGATGTCTCAGCACCAGCACCAGTAGACTCTTTTGTTCCAGCTGGTGGAGCAACGTTTGTCGTAGGCTCTACAACCTGACTACTCTCGTCGCTTGAAGCAGGAGAAAATTTGATCTGAGTTGTCTCCTCATCCGCAGAAGTGGTAGGAATATGTACTTGAGCTTCGGAAGTAGCAGACGAAGGAGCTTGGTCAACAACAGCTTCTGAAGTGGTTGTGTCAGGGAGAGCAACTTCAGTTGAAGGCGCCACGAAACCCAAGTCTGCCGAAGTCTCAGTACCTGTCGTCGTAGAAAACTCCTGCGCAGAAACCCCCGACAACGACGTCGCAAGACACAGCGCAAGAACGCGCAACTTCCAAGACTGCTGCATTATTCTAACGAACGTGGGAAAATGAGTGAACGACTATACTAATATTAACGAATGAATAAGTATAATCCAAAACGAATGAAGGAATGTCCGTAGAGAACGTAAGATGCAGTGACAGAGGAGGGGGCTTTTCATGAAATGAATGTACCATGAGGATATACCCGTCATGGCTGGCAGGGGAGCCTAATCTATCGATCCTTGAAACAAGTCAGCTTCATTAACTTACTTGAAACGTTGTGGAGCTGCTGGTGCTTAGCCTTGTTGGGAGACTTGGGGCCGTGCATTGATGAGAATGCAACGGGAAGGACTCGCTGAAATTGAGTTGGATCTTGAACCTGGTAAGTCAAGGATGATGGTCGATATCACTGTTGCATTGAGAATTTCATCTCGGAGTTATGTTATGTTTATTGGGTATTATACGGCTTTGCTGTTATGGAGAGGGTGAGATGGAGCGCTCATGTTGATCCATCCGAGAAAGCAATCCTCCGCCTATCACTTCCTACCCAGTCAATGCATCTCGTTAAAGTACAATGACTTGTCTATTTACAATGAATACAGATATATGGCTCGCGCAATCTTCTACTGTCATTTGCGCCATCTCGACAACATCAGATAACCATAAATCCTTCGCTCACAGTGGTGCACCCTAAAATCTCAGCACACATTTCCCTCGTCTTGGTATGCGAAAATAATTGCTGACAATGGCCTTGTGAGGCACAGCCAAAGGATCGACAATCAGCGAAATACACAACGGCACGGAAGGTGGGGAGTCTTATTCTCCGTCCACTGACTGTTTATTCATGACCAATTATTATGGAGTTTCATATCAAATTCAAGGGAGCTGAAGCTGCACCAACGCATCGTCCGGCCGGGCCGATACTCAATGGTCTGTTCATTTTTGGTGAAGTCTCTGAGACTTGTCAATGAGCGTAGGATCAAAGGTTGAAACCCCCAGGGCTGATTTGTGGGGGTGTCATCTTGGATAGTGGAGGTTCAGCTTATGCCAATTTACTGCAGGGGTTACATGGAGATAAACATTCAAGGATGAGACACTCTCTACCATTTTATTGGAATGTAATATACATACATACATTATCATTCGTTTTGGTTGTCCTTCAGTCATTCGCTCTTTGTCGCGTTCTTCCTAGGCGCAGTCTCTCATTTCAACAGTCACTCTTTACAGTACCGATTCCTCTACCTGCCATGCGTTTCTCCAGCTTATTGCTGGCCGCTGGTCTTTCCAGCTCTGCACTCGCAGTCGAAGCATCATTAGATCCATGGGAGATTGACCCGAGCTGCAATGGCTTCGAGAACGACATCAAAGATGCTCTAACTCAGTCAATTGATCTTGCTGAGGCTGCGAGAACCAGTCTTGATTTTCTCCTTGCAAAGATGCCGGACCGAAACTCTGATCCTGACGGTGCTGTTAAGTGGGCGCGCATCAATTCTGCTGCTCTCAGCGTCTTTGGATTCATGGGCAACTACAAGGGCCACAATGCTGAGACGCAGAAGTACATTGAGGATCTAAGAGGTATGTTTGACTGATGCTGTAGTTATCTTGCTGACCATGACAAGACATCTTCGCCAAGACGGCCAACACTCTTCCCTCATCTCAAAACAACCCCGCCAAAGGCTTCAGCCCAATCCTCTCTCAGAAACCCAACGCCAAGCCCTTGATTGTCTGCGGCGACGACGTCTTCAAATGGTACGACGTCGATGACGAGCCCGAGCCTGGTGTAGGCAGGGTTAGAGACCAACCAGCCGTGAGCCGCTACATCCAGAACGGTGGCACTATCGCTGGTGCCTTTTACCACGCCAACCGTTGGGACTTTAGACAGACCAAAGCAGCTTCTGTCGGACACTGCATTGGCAACCGAGAAGCTCTTATCTCGTCCAGAGATGATCTCTTGATTATCTGCCCCAAGATGGCGTCTGATGCTGGAAAGGCGCGCGTTACGCCTCGGCAGTACAAGACTTCTGCTGCGCTGGGTGATCATATCATGACGAACTGGGTGTCTAACCCTACCCAGCTTTACCACGAGCTCATGCATTGGTTCGGCGGTGTTCAGGGCAGCAACCTAAAGCACAGTGAGTTATGCTACATATTCTATCGTGTTCCCAGCCTAACGTTGTGTAGTCATCCAGGATCAGGTCGCTGTTAATGAGAAGGGCTTCTTGAGATACAAGGACAAGAACACGGGTGCGGTCGAATACTACACCCGTCCTCCATCGGATCAAGAACTGAATCAGAAGAATCAAAGAAAGCAGGCAACTTGTAAGTTAAGCCAAGATAACTAGGGAAAACATGCTGATTATTTTATTTTTAGATGGCCTTCGCTGGATCATGAACTTGGCGCGTACTTATAAAGACAAGAATGGCAACACAAACCCTTATTCTGGTCCCAAGCTCGCTACTAAGAACGCTGACTCGTTGGCACTCTTTTCCTTCATGATGTAAGTGAATCATCTGATACAGAAATCGTTGCTATTTCTAATACAGAATTAGGTACCTGGATCAATTTGACTGGTCCAAGAACGGTGAGGCTCAAGACTTTACCCGCCTCAAACATAAGTTGGGGTTGCCTTAGTTACTGTCAACTTTTAAGACAAGTTGGATAGAATATGACGTATCGCGTAAATAGTAATGTAAGATAATATGCACTCTTGAAAGATCAATATGTCACTTTTTAATGTAGAATCTGTAGAGCAATTCGCAGCCAATTGCATTGCGCTAGCCTGACATACCCTATCTCAAGTAGACAATAACAACAGAAAGCATAAGAAAGTCCAACAGCAGAGTTATAATCTTATGTAGATCGACAACTGCACTTCCTTACACGAGAATTAGGTGCATTCTCCATCTTTTGCGGCCGGCGGAACCTGAAACAACGATAATTTGCTTATAATTTGCTTGCCTTTCACGTGACTGCAGGTTAATTAATCTCATTCGCCAATTCGAGCTCTCCCTCATTCTCAACATCTCACTCCAGCATGGCGCCTTCAAGTCCACAGCCGTTACCAGTCGATTTCCCATCACCAGACTTTTCCTTCAGTGGAGGCAACTCACCAAGCTCTCACTGTATTCTCCCTATCACTTGTTTGTATTCGAAATATGCTGATATTTGAGCAGCTCCCGGTCCAGCTCATTCACCAGACTTTGGACCAGATCGCGACTGGCGAGACTATAGACACTTGATCCCAGCGCTGCCTTCTACGCGAACTCGTGCAGTTACACCGCCGGGCTTCAGTGATGAAGACGATGATAAGAGTCTGCAGCGACCAGCTGCGGCCTTTCAGCAATCGCTCTGGTTCAAGGTCCCAGCTAATCTGAGACGCGATATTCTTCGGTTGGCATTTGGAGATAGACGTCTCCATATGCATCTCGCCTTTGACCCTTCTGTTTGTAACACAGACAATCCACGTGATCTTGAACTGGGTGGGCTCAGTGCTCCAGATGAACGAGACGATCCAGGGCATCCACAGAGAAAAGTCTGGTCATGGAATGGATGCATCTGCGTTCGAAAGTATGACCCAGAGCTAGGGCCCATGACGCGCGGTGGCCTCAATCCAGGTCCTTGGATCGATCGCTGCTGTGATCCGATCAATGTCCCGAAACCACCGCCTGAAAACATCGGCATCATGGGTTGGCTGCAGTCCTGTCGGCAAAAGTACTTCAGCATTCCCTATCTATCTATTAGCACTGGTTGACATTGCGAGCAGCTACGCAGAGGCAATTGATGTTCTCTACTCGACAAACACCATCATTATCTCAGGCGAAGCAACAATCACAGAACTCCTATCGCTCATACCCCTCCACCATCTCGCCAAGATAACCTCTCTCGAGATCAAAGCCCCCATCACCAAAGACAACGTCCTCGAGGATGCCATCAACCTGATTCTTCCCAGCTCCCGATTCCTAAACCTCAAGCGTCTCTACATCTCATTAGAATGGTGCGGCGCGGGTATCTACCATCCAGACCCAGATGAACTAATCGCGTCATTCGATACCCTGGCGCGAGCAATCAAAGACTGCTCCTTCGCTATCCCCATGGAATGGTTCTCGCGTATCTCGTGGGATCAGATGCGGAGCGCAACTACAGGCAGACAGATCACCTACAGCCAGTTTTGGCGTACGCTCGGAAATGCCGAGGGAGATCAGGACGGGTATGAGGGCGGGCTTGATGTCATACAGCTGCCTTATGATGATAGCTATCCGAGGCCTCCGTATCATCTGGAGAGTCCTGGTGCTGGGTATTGGATTCTGGAGGCGAGTGAGATGTCGTTGAGTACGCATTATGATTTTCTTACTGGACATTACAATGATGACTAGAGCGGCTTGAGATACAACCTGTTGGGGTATGGAGGGACCTACAGTTATCTGATCCCCGACTAGCAGAAAGCAATGGATTGGCATTATGTAACCCCAGTCGTGGATATTGTATCCGGGAGGGGAGGCAACAGTTATTTAGTGAAGTTTACAATGATTGATCGACGGTATGCTTCCGACTAGAGCAGTCACCTGAAACTAAGAATTGTGGCTTGGCATCAGCTGACATCAACTATCACTGGCATCATCCTATGAAAAGTAATATATCAATAGTCTGTATTTCCGATACACCCTCAACTTGACGCTTCTATATCCGAGGTGTCCACTTGCAACTATAAAGTTCGTCTGACTGATCGAACAGTAAGCATAGATTACGTAGATCGTGGATCCCAAATTCCCACTTATTTCCTGGCTTTTGTCACTTGTGAACCTAATGCTAGGTAGCTAAGCCTCGGGGCCAACTGCCGCCGATGGGGTAGCCAAGGAGCGGGGTGAAGTGCACTATGATTTGGTCGGCAAGTGCACCTTATCAACTGATTTATATAAACTCAGCCTTAACCGTTTCCGCCATTCCCAGATCTCCTTCGCCTCTACGTTCAGAATCAACCACTGCTCACCTAATTTATCAGTCTTCATCATGGCGCCATCAGAGGATTACCAAAACATCTTTCACTGGGCAGAGACCCAAAAGGATGGGAGTATCCCCTCCTTTGCGACTCGAAAGAATGATCCGTATACGTACCTCTCTGGCTTCAACAACCACCATGAATCAGAGGCTATTCCTGGGACTATTCCCCAGGGGCAGAATAGTCCGAGATGTGTCAGATTCGGGCTGTATGCTGAGCAGATGACTACGTCGTTTGGTGCTTCTCGCCAAGCTAACAATAATTCGTGGCTGTACCGAGCGAGACCTGCTGTTGCTCACCAGGGATTCGTAAGTGCCAACGCCTCTGGGAATTACTGTTACTGACGTAGGTAGACGGATATGCCCAAGGTTGAAGGGACGGAGAGCTGCTTTCTGCCCCTTAACCCTGCCGTCAGAATCTCACCAACTCAATTGGCATGGGTACGTGAACCAATAGCCTAACTCTACTGCCATCGGCGGCTAACACCCCAAGCTCCCCTTTGACATCTCTGAAGGCACCGACTTCATCTCTGGCCTCCGCACAATCGCCGGCTCAGGTACCTCCCACACCCTTCTCCATCCAACAACACTAACATGCCCCAGGCGACCCTACCCTCCGCGAAGGTCTCGCAACACACATCTTCTCCGCCACAAAGAGCATGGAGAAGCGCGCCTTTGTAAACTCCGACGGCGACTTTCTCATCATCGCACAGCAAGGCAATCTCGACATCCAAACTGAATTCGGCAATCTCTACGTCCAGCCCGGTGAGATCTGCGTCATCCAGCGCGGTCAACGCTTCAAGGTCGCTGTTGAAGGACCAACTAGGGGCTATATCCTCGAGGTCTGGGGCTCGCACTTTGACCTTCCTGAGCTGGGACCTCTAGGTTCAAACGGTCTTGCTAACGCGAGGGACTTTTTGTACCCCAAGGCTAATTACACTGTTACACGCGATGATCCGTGGGAGACCGTGTATAAGCTCGGCGGTCGCTTCTTCAAGAGCACGCAGAACCACTGCCCTTTTGACGTTGTGGCTTGGCATGGGAACTACGCGCCTTACAAGTATGATCTCACCAAGTTTGTCAATGTTGGCTCTATCTCTGTTGATCATATCGATCCGTCCATCTTTTGCGTTTTGACGGCTGCTTCGCGAGATGCGAATGCGCCGTTGGCGGACTTTCTCATCTTTTCGCCCCGTTGGGATGTCGCGTCGCATACGTACCGGCCACCGTATTATCATCGCAATGCAGCGTCTGAGCTGATGGGGCTTATTTACGGGGAGTATGCGGGACGGTCTGATGAGTTTCAGCCTGGTGGTGTATCTTTTGAGTGCGGCTGGGTTCCTCACGGTGTAGCCTACGAGGTACATCCCTTTCCATCATCTCCCATCACTCTCATACTAACTAACGTGTTACAGGAATTCAAAGCAGCATCCGCTCAACCCCCGCCGCAGATGCAAATCTCCAAGGGCGCAGTGGCATTCATGTTTGAGAGCTGCAGACAACTGACCATCACAGACTGGGCATGGAACAGTGACAAGAAACACGAGCACGAGCCCAAGATGTGGGATAACTTGGTTGACAACTTTTCCGAGCACCTCGATGAGATTAATGAGATCTTGGGGAAGAAGACCCTGTAAAAGTCGTGGGGGAGAGAATGAGACGGTAGAAAGTCAATTGCAAATGGATTGTTTTGATTGGTTCGGCAGTTTTTTCGAGGCACGAAATTGATCCACTGTTTTGGGGGAGTGTAGAAGCTCAAGGCTTCCTCGGACACCGAGGTTGACAATATTAGCAGATTGTTAGTGTAAATATATAGTGAGATGTGTTCATATTATTTTGTTGTGTTTTTCGCTTCCGTATTCGTATGGGGGAGCAGGATTATCCTCCACTAAGCAACTGCATCATCCAATCACTGACGAGATGTTTCGGGTATCTTTAATCGTGGGCCGGGGTTGAGCTCTTCCGTTGACTTGAGAATGGGTCGATATCAATTGATGGCATTTCTACATCAATAAAAGCATCAATATCATCACTTTCATCCTCTTCACAAGCCCCAAACCAACACTCTCACTAAACTACTCACTCATTGTTCTCAGCTGTTTCTCAGCCCTCCCCCTCAAAATGAAGGCCCCAAAAACACCAGAATACGAATTCGGCGGCCCGTAAGCACCCTCCCTCACCCTCTCCCCTTCATCACTAACTCCCAACAGCATCGGCGCCACAGGCATCGTGTTTGGCCTTCCAATTCTCATGCAACTTCTTTATCTCGGCTGCAACGACGTCTCAGGATGTCCCGCGCCAGCTCTTCTTGAACCCAAGACATTGACGTGGCAGAAATTCAAGGAGCAAACGCCCTGGCCGAAAGAGGGCATCTGGGGATTCATGAGCTGGGAGGTGACGGGGTGGCTTTTTGCTTATTATTTTCTGAGTCTGGTGCTTTATCGCGTTTTGCCGGCGCAGGAGGTTTATGGGACGAAGTTGAGGGAGTCGGGCAGAGCTTTGAAGTATCGCTTCAATTGTAAGTATCACGTTCAAATCTGGTTGATTGGCTGTTGAGATTGACAAAATTGCAGCCTTTTCCTCAAGCGTTGTACAGTTGGTAGCATGCGCTGTCGGAACTTACATCTATGGCGCTGAATTTCCAGTCTGGGCCTTCATGACCACCAACTACCTCCAGCTCCTCACCACAAGCACCGTCTTAACCTTTATCGTCTCACTCTACAACTACATCGGCAGCTTCTCCGTCAAGAAAGGCAACCCCGAACTGCGCGAGTTAGCTAGAGGCGGACACACCGGCCGCATCATCTACGACTTCTTCATCGGTCGTGAACTTAACCCTCGCGTCACGCTTCCTATTTTCGGTGAGATCGACATCAAGTCTTGGTTGGAGATGCGTACTGCTCTTACAGGCTGGATCTTGTTCAACTGTGCCTTTATCGCTCAGCAGTATCGCAACTACGGCTATGTTTCTGACAGTATCTTGGTCATCGCTACGGTGCAAGCTTACTACGTGCTTGAAGGCCAGTACTCAGAGCTTGGACTGTTGAGTATGATGGACATCACACAAGATGGTCTCGGATTTATGCTTACTTGGGGTAACATGGTCTGGGTCCCCTTCCTTTACTCGACCCAATGCCGCTACCTCTCAGTCTATCCCGTTCATCTGGGACCTATCGGTGTTTCCGCTATTGCCACTGTCTTCGCAGTCGGGCTGTACATCTTCCGATCTTCCAACAACCAAAAGGCTCTTTTCCGCCAAGATCCTAACCACCCTACTTTCGCAAACATGACCTTCATCCAGACCAAGCGCGGAACCAAGCTTTTGACCGATGGATGGTGGGGGATGGCTCGTCACATCAACTACTTCGGCGATTGGCTTCAGTCTCTTCCTTTTTCGCTGCCAACGAAGCTCGCTGGCTATGTCATTCTGCCAGCTGGTAGTGCTGTAGCTGGAAACGAGGTTTTCAAGATGCTGGATGGTCGTTTGGTGACTCCGGATGGCGCTGCACCTTGGGGTATGCTGTTTACGTACTTTTACTCGGCTTGGTTTGGGTTCCTGCTTATTCATCGGGAGAGAAGAGATGATGCTTCTTGCATCGAGAAGTATGGCAAGGACTGGGATGAGTATAAGAACAAGGTTAGATACAGGATCTTGCCTGGCGTATATTAATGCCGACAATTTTAATCGCGAGAAAGGATAATAGCTCTAAGTAAATAGGCTTATATAAAATCTCTTGAGTTGCCAAGAGTTCATATCGACAATGTTTTGCACATAAAATTAGGGATTGGACGTAGTGGGTTGGATAAAAAAGTTAGGGCTATACGGAGGCAAAGACTTTGATAATTAGAAATATTTACTCGAAATTCACTTTATAACGTGTTCTCGTTCATCGTCTAGATATCGATTTTGCAAGATGAAACTAGGATAAATACGCGATAATTACATGTTCTATGAGGTTGTCCAGGGTATATGAACGCATCCCCACGCGAGGGAATTATACCCCGCACGACAGCACGTGTCGTCGATTCAGTGCCGAACGACGTGTTAGTCAGCGATGTGCTCTTATCTTATCAGTGACGGAACTTATCTTATCACCATTTGAGGAGCTGAAACCCAACCTGAGATTCATGGTCTCAAACCCTAAATCGCCAATTATTAGCAAGTATTTCAATTTCCCATGGCTCCAATTGTGCCGCAGTGCCAGGTACGGACATGGAACTCTCTACTATGCAATTGACGACGCTCACATACTTAATGACAGGCACTGCGATTCGCTGATCAGCAGCGATGCGCGGAAGAGGCCACTCACGCAAATGAGCTGTTCTGCCTCTTGCATGCAAGACAAGCCCACGGCCTGTACATTGGTTACAAAAGGCGAAATGCTCAGCTTGATGCTCTTGATAAAGATCCGTCTGCTTATCTAGCAGAGACGCAAGTCCCGCTAGCCAATGACGACTTTAGCGGTGTCAGCGACAGCAAAGAGATGGAGGAAGTTGTTGATCATCTCCACGTCAAATGGAACACCCTTAATCGAGTTATTGAAGCTCGCAGGAAGCATCACGCTCATTTCTACTCAATCAGCTACGACTATGGTCACCAGGCATACATCGACAAGCTCGTCAGCCACCGTCACATCGTCCTTCTGGCCCTGGGTCGAGCCCGGAAGCGACTCATGGCTATTCTGTATAAGAAAGAGCAATGGTACTCATGGGTACGCGATGCCCAAGACGACGAAGAAGCAAACCGCGAGAAAGAGCAGAAGAAACTCAAACAAGAAGCTGCTCTGTTCAAGCGTCACATGAAGCAGATGGAAGCTAGAATGGAATTAATGCGCAAGAGGGAGGAGCAGAAACTTCAAGATGCCTTTCTTGAAGAAGCATACCGAGAGCGCATGGCTATGAATGAAGACGCAGATGACGAGGCCTGGGATCCTATTGAGGATATGGAGGATGAGCAGAGACATCGATACATTGACTTGATCAAGCACTTCTTGTGGATGGAAGTTGAAGTCGATGACCCTGCTGTTAAGAAGCCCGCTTCGACTGATGCATTGTCGAGCAAGCCTGCAGAAGAACCTGCACCCGCTGAGGAGGCCCCCGCGCCTACCAAGAAGCTGAAGAACAAGAAGAAGAATAAAGGGAAGAGTAGTGCTGCCGCCAATAGCTCACCACTGGAAGAACTTCAGAATCTTCTCGGACAAAAGAATCTCCTTGCCATGCAGGCCAGCGGCAAGCACAGCACCGAGACTGAGCTAAAGGAGCCGGATAAGAAGAACATTGAGACTGAGGAGGAGATGAGAAAGCGACTGAGTCAGGGCGTCAAGAAGAACCTGGACAATGTCTCTGGCATGCAACTCGTCGGTACCATCGAGAACCCTCATGAGACATGGGACAAGACTGCTCCAATGGAAGACGACGAGATTGACGAGTTAATCCGAGACATTCGGGAAATCAAACTCCTCCTCTTCTGCCGTCTCGTCCTCTTACAAGCATCTCTCCTCCCCGCTGCCCTTCGAGCCACAACTGTCCAAGAATTCCTCGACGACACTTCCGTCACAGAAGCTGATCTCCGAGATCTCTGTCTCAAGGTCGCTGAACCAACTCTGCAAGACATCCGCGACGCGTGTGCCGATTTCGCCCGTGGCGATAAAGCAGATGATAACCTCCCCGCCCAAGACGACGACGACGACGATGACGATGAAACTATGGAACAGCTTTTGCAAGGTGATAAGCGATACCATCATCTTCACACTGATGATTGGTTCAAAGAACGAGTGATCAAAGAAGTCGAAAGCCATCGCGCTAAGAAAAAGGCTAAGAAATCGAAGCGTCAGAGAAAGACAAAGGTTACCATATGTGGGAAGAGTATCTGGAATTATGCTAGTGAGAATGCCATGTCTCGCGATGGATGGCTCCAATTCTCCGTCATGGCCAAGGACTGCGATTTAAAGCATGCTATCCAACTTTGCAGAAACTGGTCTGAGTTCTCTGATCTTAATCTGCTCACGCTGTGGCAGTACTTCCCAGCATCGAACTGGACGTCATGGGGCCAAGATCGCTTCATGCAGCAGCTCCAACAGCTAGGTTTCTTCCCCTACTTCACAGACTTTGACGCAGACAAGTATAGTCACCATCATCAAATCGGCGGGAGAAGCCAAGGTCGTCGCCAGCATGATATCGTTGAGACGAGGAACATTCTCGTTGGAAACATGAAGCGGAATGACCCTGTTACTAGACGCTTTCTGCAGTATCTTCTCATGCGGAGGGGAGAGCTTCTTGTCATGGTGCGGGATGGCAAGACTGGGCGTGTCATCACTGCACCGGATGATGAGCAGCTCTGGACGTATCGAAAGAAGCAAGGTCTTGGAAGGGCTTCGAAGAATGATTGGTTTAACATTCTAGAGGTCGGGCCTGATTTCATGAAGTTGACGGATATTCTGAGAGAATGGAGGTTTGGGTTTGATGATTACTATGATGTGTTTATCTGGGACTTTGTACCCGGCGAGCCACACATGGACTTGTACAACATTGTCGTCATGGTAAGTCCCCCAATCCACAGAAAGCTCACTATCTCTGACTCTGGCTAGGAACTCCGTAATGCCTGGCGTATGAGAACACCTCGCGACATGTACGTCCACATGGAACCTCTCCTCCGCAGCCTCCACCGCAACGAAAAGACCATGCGCACCCGCCAGATCAAACCCGGCGAGGACCTCAAAAGCCTGTGGGACACCATCGCGGACGAAAGATCAGAATTCCGACTCTTCGACGTGAGCAACAAAAAAGTCACCATGCGCAAAGACACCGAACTAGCTGAATCGCCATACATGTTCTACAACAAAGCCAACGAGGTCGAAGACGCTATTCTCTTCCCTGACGAACTCACCTCTGACAGAAAGAGTGTTGCGTTCCGGGAGATTAGGAATGGTGTTGCGAGTATCGAGGATGGCATTCTGCCTAGTACGGCTAGACACTTTGTCAAGGGGCTGGAGGCTATTAATAAGGGGAAGGATCCGATGAAGGCGATGCGTATGGCGAAGCATGATGATGAGGATAATATTTGGGGTCTGCCCAAGGTCTGGGAGACGGCGCTTTTGCAGGCGAGGAGTGATAAGTTGAAGAAATCGCAAAAGGCACTTCTTCAGCGGACGGGGCTGTTGAATGCGTATAAGACGTTGTCGTATGATCGACGGCTTGAGGAGTCTGATCCTATGGAGATGATGGAGCGAGACAGGGCTTTTAATAAGCATTTCACTTGGTCAACATGATCGAGACTAACAAGAACAGGCTTCAAGGAGTCTTTCCACGCTGGAGATCTCGAACCAGGGTACAACGCCAAATACAACCTCCTCCAAGAAACACTCCGCGCTATGCTCAAAACTCCTCACGTAGGTTCAACAGATTGGATCTTTTTCATAGCCGAGATTCTCGAATGGCTTGACCTTCGCGGCGATTACGACGACTACGTCCAGGATCCGCAGTATCCCTGGCCACATAGCTTCATCGTGCAAGACATCGTCCAAGCCTTCGCCATGATCGCCATGTTCTTCCCAAACTCGGATGTTGCAAAGTTACCAACTATGTTTGTCAACTCAAGCCAGTGCGACGAGTTCAGAAAATCAGGAGTCTTTGATCCCAAGGAACGGAGCAAAGTGCGGCCTGATCGAAGGACGAGAACGAGCTATAGATTTAGGGAGAAGGAGTTCTGGAAGGAGTGGAAGGAGTTTTATAAGACGGAGAGATACTTTGGGGATGTGTACCCCATGGAATGGAGTCTCGCAGTCCGTCCTATCATCGCACATTGTTCGTCATCCCGCGCTGCTACAAGACATTACTAACTAGTAACAGTGTATCAAGCTGGTGTTATAGGTCCCGCGTACATGCAGAACCATCCTGAAGTCGTTCTCGGCATGGTAACAGCCAACACCGAACCCCACCGCCCCGACAAACTCGACCTCTTCATCAACTACCAAGACCAATACGGCAACTTCCCCATGACATACCCGCCCAGCTTCGTCGACCCCTCCAAATGGCCCCAAGTCATACCCACCGCCCGCACCTTCTCTTCAAAGCATCCCACCGCTCGTTTCGCCCTTCTGCGTCTCTGGTCTGCACCGCACTACTACCCCTTCATGGTAGGCATATTCAACCGTAGAAACACAAGCTTCCTCGACAGTCGCGGCCGATCGTGGGAGTGGAAGTTTGTGCCGAAGGATATGCCCGGTAGTGAATTCAGTGCGCATCAAACTACGGGGAAGAGGCTGGATGTGCTGAAGGATAAGTTTGGGGGTAGGATTGTGCATAGGGGGGATTTGATATTGGTTATGGGAGTGGATGAGGATGATTTGATGAGGTTTTGTACGGCTGTTACGTTTGCGATGCAGACGAAGCCGTGGTTGAGGGAGATTGACCTCTGGAAGAGCTTTATCAACGTGGACTTTGAGTTTCTGCTGGACTTGGAGTCTTTCTGGTTGGATTAGAAGAGTCTGAGCGCCGCCGAGAAAACTGGAAGCCGTGTAGGGACTACATCAAGGTCGCTTGCCGACAAATAAGGTAGTACTGAACCCTATTTTCCCCAGCGTGTCTGTAAAAAGTAGTCATACAAGGGTTACAGACCATACCTACTTAGCTGTAACATTGGTAAGAACTTAATTATATATAAAAGCCAATTAGTACGTAAGATAGTTTTTAATGCAATCCTACTATGCTGCTGATAAGTATAACAATTCTCCATTGGTGGGATTTTCCTGACATCTATCAACTTGAACTTTCATGCTCGTATCACAAGCTATGCTAATTAACTAACCAAACATCTAACGTTTGTATAGTCCCAGTAGCAATTTCAAATTGAGATATTCAAACGATCTGTCGTCTCTCTTTGTGTGATATTTTCTTTTGAATTCATTTTACTCTGCCCTTACGTGAAGATGAAGTTCACTTATGGTACCTTTTTACCCATCATCCTCTTCACCACTTCCACTCACGCAGGATATTGTGGTCCAAAGGCAAAGGTATATAAAGTCGAGTCTGATCCAAATTGACGTGAGGATGCCCTCTATTGCGACAATGGCTTCGGCAATGTGCAATGCTCCCATGGCACTACACCTCACGACGAACAACAACATTACCCTGTTGTCGAAACTCAGAAATGCGGAACTTCGGTGAGATATACCTAGAGAGATTATTCACTATATAAACTACATACTAAGATACATTCATAGTACACGTGTTGTCGTTAGGAATTGAATCTTATGCAAACAAGTCTCTTGGATCAACTGAGTAGCTCTCGGTGTTGATGGAGGCCAAGGTTGGAGAATCAGCCCTCGCTCAGCAGCATGTCTGCATAGAGTAGCAAGAATTCAGCACAGAAATAGGAACGAAGCTTCGTTTGCTAGACCTCCGTCTCCGAATTAGATAGTGGCAATGAATACATTGAGATGGGAACTTCCATGGCCCTAGTTACAATTTGGAACCGCCCGCATCCACCTTCATCATCACACTCTTGACCTCCAAGAAGTTATCCATACTATAAAGCCAACCCTCTCTTCCCTGCCCCGAAGACTTGTATCCTCCAAAAGGAAGATCTCTTGCGGTCGTGGGACTGGTGCAGTTGATACCGACGTAGCCCGAGTTGAGCTGTTGAGTGACTCTCATAGCCCGATCAATGTTCTTCGTGTAAACCGCTGCATACAGACCATACTCTGTATCATTCGCCTTCTGAATAGCCTCTTCCTCTGTTTTGATGACGTTGATGTTCACCACAGGCCCAAAGATCTCCTCCTTCATGACCTTGGCGCTTTCAGCCGTGTCCAGAAAGATCGTCGGTTCAATGAAGAAGCCTCCCGTCTCGTCATAGCTTCCTTTTCCACCTTGAACGAGCTTCCCTGACTTTTTACCTTCATCTATATAAGACAGAACAGTCTCGTATTGAGTCTTGTCCGCTTGCGGACCGTGATCAACACCCTTTTGCGTTGGATCACCTGGTTTCGCAGCAGCAAATACCTTCTTACTAGCTTCAATGAACGTCTCAGCAATGGTATCTTGCACGTAAACACGAGAATTCGCCATGCAGACCTGTCCACTGTTCCACTGGATACTGCGCATAGTGTCTTTAGCAGCCTGTTCAATATCCGCGTCATCGAAAATAATAACAGGCGATTTGCCACCGAGCTCAAGAATCACCTTCTTCAGGTTGGACTTGGCAGCTGCTTCCTGAATTGCCCGTCCTGTACGTCCCGAGCCAGTGAACGAGATTGCGCGTACGTCCATGTGTGATGAGAGGGCGGCTCCAGAGGGGTTACCATGGCCCGATATGACGTTGAAGACTCCAGGTGGAAACCCTGCTTTGTGAATCAGCTCAGCGAACTTGGCTGCACCGAGCGGCGCTTTCTCGCTTGACTTGAGCACGACTGTATTCCCAGTGATCAGCGCGGGTGCAGTTTTCCCCGCGAAGAAGAGGAGAGCGGCGTTCCAGGGAATAATAGCACCGACAACGCCAAATGGTTGACGTAGAGTCATGGTCACATAGCCCGGCGTGTTGAGGCTCGCCTGGCCTTGGATATGAGGCCAAGCCTCAGTGTAGTACTCATAGCTCCCCGCAGCGGCGTACCCCTCAAAGAATTCTGGAAGTGGACGGCCCATTGACTTTGCTTCAAGTAAAGCCAGTTCGTCATTATGTTGTCTGATCAGACCCGCGAGCTTCTTCATGTAGCCGCCGCGCTTGGCGGGATCTAAAGCAGACCAGGCAGGGAACGCACGCTGAGCAGCTGCGACTGCGTTGTTGACATCGTCTTTTGTGGCTTCGGGGACTTGGTAAAGATAGTTTTAGCAGAGAATCAGAGCGGGGATTGTAGACGTCTTACCATCTGCGACTTTATCGCCTGTCGCTGGGTTAAAGAGGGGAAAAGTGTTGTCGTCAGAAGCGCCGACCAACTGATATCGTCAGTTCACTTCAATTGACAAGCGGGGAGTTGGACTGTACTTGGCCGTCAATTAGCATCAGAGGCTTGGTTGCCTCGCTTCCATTCGTCGAGCCCATTTTCAATGATGAGTGTTTGTTCTCTGCGTGAGTTTGAGTACTGAGAAATGTCTCAATTTATCAATGACGAGATTGGTTTCACATGACATCAATCATGAACTCGATAGGCAAAACATCCGAAGGGTTTATGCGCCACCCCCGCAATAGTTCGGAAGGGGGAACAGCCGTGAAAGACTGCAGCCGAGACGCGGCGCTATCAACGGCCCGAGATGATGATCGTGGTGGAGTGGATCTGGCAGGATTACGAGGTGATGTTTATCTATGAGTCTGTGTATTATGCATAATAATAAGTCTATCATCTCTATCTGAATGAAGTCTTTGAACTTGCGGACGTGGATACAGTTTGTTCTTGTCGCCACCTAAAGTTACTCTACAGGAAGCCATTGACAGGCCAATTCCTTGATCTGAGTAGGGAAATGGTTTTCCGGTACCTGGACACTTTCTCTGCCACTGAACCAAGCGTTAAATGCTCGAAGACTAGTTAGTTCAGGATCTGCCAGAAGGTCCAATGCGTAGAGGTCTTTGGCAAAGTGTAGAGTTGAGTACAAGACGCAATCAGCGATAGTGGCCTGTCCATCTGCACCATCAAAGCGAGTATCCCCCTCGTAGTATTTCTCCAGCAGTTTAAGATTCTTCTGACAGTACTCAAGAGCATGTTTCGCCGTAATTGCATGCGTCTCCTCAAGCATATTGAACAACGCCGTCCCCTTGTGGCACGCAAACCCAAACTGACTGGTGACTTCATCCGCAAGACCCAGAACTTCTCTGACGCGTGCTTTCTCCTCCGCCGTCCTTCCTCGCATACTGCCGCCTGCATTCCTAGCAAGCTCAACTTGCCATGGCTTCTGTGGATCATTGCAAATGTCTTCAAAGTACTCGAGAATGGCGATTGACTGCTTGATGAACTTTCCTTCAGAAAGACGCAAAACTGGCACTGTGCCTTGAGGTTTCCCGGGCGCTGTTAAGCTGTTGCTATTGGGGGAGACGGTCACTTCTGTGATTTTGACGAGCGGTGATTTGAGGAGGTTCTTCTCGGCGAGATAGATTAGGACGCGGCGGGGGTACATTCCCCATGAGAGGGAGAAGAGTTCGAGAGGTGTTGACATTGTGAGGTAATTGATAGATGTGTCGGGTCATTGGACGAGCTGTGGCAATAAGATTGACTCAATAGGGGCTTTTATATGTCTTTGGTGAGGAGACTTTGAGGATTGTTTAGCTGACGTGAAGTCTCCGATAGGTCGGCGAGTTTTGTGTCGGGATCTTTAAAGTGACCGGTGGCTACTGCTATGGAATTTAAGCTAGGGTACGGCCGAGAAAGGGTCCAGTGAGGGAATTGAAAACACTGAAGCCAGGAGAAAGGTCTCAAGGAGATGCTGCTATCATTCGACGGGGTAGTTGGTTATATGAGCAAAGTATTAAACGAAAGCATACCAAAATATAAACAGGCCCAATCATTTGTCATTATATTTTGAGTGTACTTCGGCTCAAAGTCCGAGGAACAACTCTCAATCAGATCAGATCTCAGTCTCTCGTTATCTCTGCAGTTTTGGAGCCATCTATTGAGTTGAGATTAGAGCTATATCCGCTGAGGGATATCTCCTTCGAGTACATCGTAATGTTTCAGTCAATGTTTCAGAGTTACAAGATGCGAAGAGTCTACTGAGAGATATTACTTGAATAGTGATGTCAATGATCCCGTATGCCGCATGTGGAGTTAACATTTCGTGTCGTCAGCCTCGGCGCTCTAAACAAAATATCTCAACATTTTGAGTAGGTGGTGCAATTGAGCAGCCCACAAGCCATGTTGGGAAAACGCAATAATCCTCATGATTCTACCCTCACCATTTTGTCTATAAATTCATCACTTCCTCCCTCATCTAAACTCCGTTCGAAAGACACCACATCCTGCTCCCGCGTCAGAGGGGGCATTCTACCCTTGCACATTCCCCTTCCTCTCTACCCCTTATCTTCCAAAATGGCTTCTTCATGCCTTTCCAGACTCCTCCTCATCTTCCTAGTGGGAGCCACCCACGTCGTGGCTCATCCTATGAACAAGGACAACCTACCGGGCAGTGTCGTCGTCGCGAGATCACCATGTTCAACATCAACAATTGGAGCGTACAAGCACAAGTACAAGCACAAGCACGGGCACAAGCACGGGCATCACGGCGATGAGGATCCCACAGACGAATCGTTCAAGCACAAGTACAAGCACGGGCATCACGGGCATCACGGAGATGAGGAGCCCACAGACGAAGCGTACAAGCACAAGTACAAGCACCATGATGACAAGTACGCATCAAAGTACAGGTCTGACGAGAATGGAGTCAAAGAATCGACAAAGACAGAATATCCAGAGGAATTTTCTTCAAAGTATGACAAGAAGACCGGAACAACCCACAAAGGCAAGAAGTACAAGGACGATAAACCCAAGCCCTATAAATCTAGCAAAAGTAAATATAACAAAGACGACCGGGAGGACTTGGAAGACTCAGCCCAAAAGAGCAATCAGCATGGAATCGACGAGTACAGGGAGTTTGAAGTCGAACCGAAGGAGCAGGGTTACGTCGAAAATCCTAAGAACGGGAAGATCAGCGAAGAAACGAAGGCTCACATCGACAAGATCAAGAACAAGATCAACAACAAATATGCACTCAAAAAGCAAAGGTATAAGCCGTACCAGTCTAAGAGCAGAAAGTCCAAGCATCGTCAGGGCAGCAAATACCCGGGGGTTAAAGCCAAAAATAAGAGGCCGGTCATAAAGAGCAAGTTAGACTGGGTCAAGCTGTCTCTATGGTTCAAGATGCAGGAGAAAAAGAACAAGCTGGCTAAAATGGGAAAGTTATTGAAGCTAGAGCATGAGGGGATCCCCAAAGACAAGCCCAAGGGGCCGAAGTACCACAAAGGTCGAAAAGTCTACTTCGCCAAGTATCACAATAAGGAACTAGCTCCTATCGAAGAGAAAGGAGTTAAGGAAAAGGGAAAGATTTCGCGAAGATGCCTGCCATTCTGGGCATGGTTACTTATTGGAGACAAGATAGGAAGGGACAGGCAGAAAAAGAAGGAGAAAAAGAAGCAAAAGGAATTGGAATCTAAGAAGAAAACCAACCCCTATCCTTTCAAACTCCCCGCAGGAGTCTGGATGCCCCATTTGCCTGTATGGAGCGAGAGTCAGAAGACGAAGCTCAAAGAAACCCTACAAGCTCAGAACAAGAAGAACAAAGAGCAAACGGGACTGCAGAAAAAGCCCTCCACCGACTTTAAACCCAGCTCTGATGATAAAACCAGCAAGGCGTCTGTTAAAAGACCCACCGAAGAGAAGGAAAATCTGAAAAACAATGTTTCTGCACTCGGCGACAAAAAGTCAGATTCTTCCGAGATGCAGCAAAAGAAGAACAAGGAGAACAAACAGGAGTCAGATGCATAAAAAAGAAAAAGGCAAAGGGGATTTGACGATCACTGGAGTACCCAAGGATCTAACACAATCAAGGTACTGCAAGTTCAATCACCTCCTGGTCTTCATTCCTCTAGCAAGCTCTCGACCCGACAAGGCTCACAGTGGTGGGTGAAGAAAAAAGGACAGTTGGATCTCTCAGGTCTAGATTGCGCTTGACTCTAGCCTTGGTTTGGTACTTGATCTTCAATAGCTGGCGCCACAGCATACCAATACAATCGACTGTCTTTAAAGAATTCTCCTTTTGATAAATAAACTCCAGTGACTTCATGACCGGAAGCGTATTAGTGCATGTGTGATATGTAATAGGTCTACCAGTTTGTGAAGCTGAAAACAGTGACTTTTTTTATTAAGTTCTTCAGAAGATGAATTACAAGAGACCATCCCAAAATGATAGAAGGTATTAGTCCTGTATGCCATACTTGTGATAGACAGTGCTCTTGCAAGTCGCTCTGATAAACTATCCACAGTTTGCACATTCTACTCATCAGATGACTCCCTCGCACGAGTACGAACCCGAGCCAGTTCAATCTCAAAAGCCTTGTTCTTAGCATCCCCATGTGAATCTGAAGAGTCAGCGCAGGACTCCAAGTCAAAATCTCGCGATGAATGTGATAAGCGTCTGATAGGTCGACTAGGCGAAATACCCGATTGATCCTGCGTAAGTCTCGCTGCTTCTGGTTTCTGGATGGAGTCGGCGGTGTAGCGACTGTGTTGGCTTGTTCCCTTTCCTCGAATGCTGCTGAATGCGCGTGAGTTGGCAGCGAGGTTGAAGTAGGGTCGTAGTGACGGGAGACAGGCGATGACCAGACCGAGATATAGATCCAAGGTATTCCAGAAGTCTGTGCATGTTAGTGTGGTTTTCTGTGAGTTTGGGTGAGAGACTTACGGGCTTCTACGATTGAAACCTTTCGGTGGGCTCCGGCGATGAATAGTTCATGGAAGCGGACGATACTGATGATCATGTTGATGATGCCGAGAAGGAAGGTCAAATAGACACCAACTCGCAGCCATCCTTTGATCATGAGATCAGGTACGATGAGCCAAGGAAGAATGAAGACTGAATATGTTAGCTTAGGTCATGTTATCAAGACGATGTGCTTACTGAATACATCGCCAGCAAAATGTAGCGCCCAAGAAGTCTTCAAAAACATCATTGCAGCATTATGTGGACATTTGTTGTCAGGTTCCAATGACCTATCGATGTTAGCAACTTGCATCATTCTGCCGCTGACGGTGACTAACCAAAATCTAGTGACCGGGATACAGACGCAAAACGGAAGAGCCATGGTGACAATATAAGATAGAGCAACATAGAGAGCAGTGGCCCACAGAAACATTCTCCTCTTGTGCATATGAACAGGAATGACCTGGCGGTAAACAGCAAGCAGAGCAGCTTTGCAGAGATAAAACGCCGTAAAGAAAGGCAAAGCACAGATCCAAAGCAACTACCCAAATGTTAGCCCTTGACCTCAATAAAAACGATTATTCCATACCTTGAGAATAAACTCTTTGTCCTCGCGAGTTCCATCATAATCCTCCAAAGTGCCGTCGACCCATGGCTCCATGACCCCCATGTGGACATATGTGACGCAGAACGACGCCACGGTTATACCAGCTGCCCATGCTAAGATCATCCATATGTCGCTGTCGATGAGTCTTCGTTTTTGGATGATGAGTCGGAGGTAGATTCGGGCGATGATGACGATGGTTGATAAGGCTATGAGTGTCCATTCTGTGATCTGTATCTGTTAGCTAACGGATGAGTCTGTAACAGTAATACTGACCAGAAGGGTTGACGGTCCTATCGCCATGGCTGCGGTGTGACAGTGTCCACGATCTTGTATGAGAGTGTCGCGTTACTTAATACTGTACGCACGTACGAGTGACGCTATATGTAAAACATGGGAAGAAACAACCAGCAAATACATCAGTCCAAGATTGTGATGACACCCTCTCTAAATACCATGCTCGCTCTTTCGCGAGGAAGAAAATAAAGTTTGCCTTCCGTTTTCATAAGCGATCCGGAATCTCTTAGCGGACGGGACGTGGCGCATTCCGTATGCAAGGGCTCGAGGCGGATCTGAGCAACCACAAAGCTAAAATAACTGGGTAGTGAGACCATAAGAGTCGAGCCTGTCGTTGGTGATAGACGTTGCTGGTATGTTATGTAAAGTCAGTTGGGTGTAGCGGCTTGGTATGATGATAAAGACCTCATGACGCTTACGCGGATATGCTCGCTTACTTGGTGAGGCTGGGAATGGAAGGTTGAGGTCAGCACGTGGCAAAGCCATCATTGACAAAACGGATTGTTGGGAGGGATGGTGAGGTGAGTTATCGTATGTCTTGGCGAAGAGATTGCCAGATTGAGCAAGTTGAGCGATGTCTGGACTGAAATGGCTGCGAATTGAGGGTTTAACGGTGTATATTATAGAACTGCTATACTGAAGCAGTAAGTCTATGAGGATGCCATTAATTAGGTCTAGCACCAGTTCCAGCATTTGGATACATGATAAGTAAATACCGTATCTGACTTAATTGTGCTTATGTAAATCCAGCGTCAAAACCAGGTAATGGGGGAGTACGCTCATGTGCACCAGTGTTACTCAACGCCCTGGTCATTACACGCGATGTCCATTATTTCGAGCTTCCATCTGATCATAATACTTCAATTCACCTCCAAAATCACCCAACAACAAGAGAACCTCGCTCTGCATACCTCATGCCAGCTACCAGCTCCCGAAGCAAAAGCCGTTGGCCCGAGGCACGCAACGAGAGTAAAGACGTTATTGTATGGCCATCGTATGCGTCATCTGACAGACTGACACCAAGAACCATACAGATCTACGGCAGCAGCGTTATAGACAATGGTGCTCTTGCCGATGCCCAATATCAGTGGCGCCGACGAAAATGTCGCTGATCTGCAGCATGCATGTCAAGCGACTCGCTGATCGACCAACTCTATTCAAAAGAACTGCATTTCGCCAAGACTCCAAACGTCGCCTGTCCGAGGTTTGAGACAAGTTCAATTGCATAACAGTGTTGCCCTTGCTGTACAGTGAGTGTCTCTTCAGGACTTGAGGGACCGATTGTGACCTCATAGGATCGACATCACCACAGACAACATAGTGAGGGGAGGCTACTATGCATGTAACGTTCACGCGGAGCTTTTAAAATTGTAAAATGGAGCATTATTATGGAGTCGTATTGCCAATTCACGCGGTGAGCAGGCATACCTGAGATCTTCTGTACTTGGTTAAATTTATGGAGTAGTTATCCGTAGCTTGGGAAGTGATACAACGTCGCGCAGAGACCCTAGTAAATCATCTGCGGAGAATATCGTGCAAACGAACGTATATTATACGACATATAGAATTGTATCACGCAAATGTTTCATGTAATGTTTTGAGTCCATGAAACCAAGAATTGTTTCAGTGGGGTACCCTCAGATGACATGAGTCGCCATGACGCGCTATCAGGGTACGTCTGAGCTCAATCCGAGTCACGAGAGGGCCAAAGCGCTGTCATCCCCTTAGCGCGAATCGAGCTAATTGGATTATTTACTACGTCAATGCCAAATGTCACGATAGCGTCGAGACGGACTCACATCTCAGTGCCATGTTGACGGGCCCAAATCATTAATGGACAAGGGAAGGGTTGTCCCCAGCCACATGCTAACTCTATGCAGCGGGATCTTCGTTGGTCACTGGCCAGGTTACAGATCTACTTGAAGCCAAGAGACACGCCACGGAATTACGGATAATCACGACATTCGATGTCGCTCGATTATCAGGCAAGAATAAGTCAAAGCGGTGAGGCCAAAACAGAACAAAAAAGCAAAAAAGAGATCTGATATACAGGTCATTTCAACAAGGATATGGCTTAGCATTGACTCTTTCCAACCTATTGGGCCTCTTGGCTAAGCAGAGCAATGTCACCAGTGGAGATTCCACCAATTGATCGACGAAACAAAAGACCGCACAGAGCTTCTTCATCGTTACAAATCCCTTACAAACCTGCAATCTTTAACCTGGGAACATTCGGTAAAGCCTGTCAGTGTCAACACCGAACCCCACTCCAACCACATGGCATATTGTGATCGGCAGTTAGCAAATCCAAGCTCACGTCGCCCGCAACAGGCGGCGGCAGTTGACGCCGCGATCTGGTTGGTGCAGCACCGCGCAGTAAAACAACGATCAGCGGTAATCTTCAGGTCCAGGGTATCATTGCCTCCGCAGATCAGGTCGGAGATATTACAGCTTGAGGAAAGAGATGCACGACTAGATCACCACTGTACAGGGGGACATGTTGACGATTGGATATGCATTATAAGCTCAAGCTCGTCGATCTCTTACAGTAGTGAGACGGAGTCTGTGAGAGCTGAACTATGAGCCCCTCTCGTGGATTAATACACTTAACTAGACCTTGTGGCCCCCGCGTGAGGGAAAATGTGTTTCTGATGACTCCAAACATATGTTGAAATTGTTTTCGTCGTGAGTGCACAATGTACCTTCGTTGGGCTGACGAGAGTCATCTGACTATGGATACTCGCTCAATGCCGGCGAATAGTTCATCCCGCTCGGTAGAGATTCAAGCTATTCTCATCAACTTCTCCATTCTTTCTACGATCACCGTCGTATTGCGACTCTATGTGCGATACAAGGTTCTTCAATCTCTCGGCTGGGATGATAGAGTTATGGCTGCTGCCCAGGTCCTTACAATTGGAGCTGCGGTGGCCATCGGTCTAGGTATGCTTCGATCAACGTTGTTGTGAAGAGTGAGTGCTGACGTGGATGTAGAGAATAATTATGGGCTTGGACATCATACTTGGGAGCAGTCGAAGGAGAACTACGTTGCTTACATGAAGGTTAGCTTCACTCTTCCGTGGCCTCAACTCATGCTAATGTTTACTAGGCATTCTATGCTTCCGTTATTGTGTACAATGTCGCCATGTGTCTCGTCAAAATCGGAATTCTTCTTCAATACCGACGAGTCTTTGCCATACCGATCTTACAGGCATTAACATTCTATGGCCTTGTCATCATGGTCCTCTGGACTATCACGATCGCTTTCCTTAATACTCTCATTTGTGTACCGGTCGCCAAGTTCTGGAACTCGACTTTGGATGGACATTGCACCGACCCTTTGACGGTCTGGTACGTCATGGCCGGCTTCAACCTCGTAACAGACATCACAGTATTCTGTATGCCGTTGCCAGTCATCGGAAGCTTGAACCTTCCGAAGAAACAAAAGATTATGCTGTTGGCCATCTTCAGCATTGGCTTCCTGTAAGTATTTCCATCACTCCTACCACGCTGTTACTAACACGACCAGGACTTGTGCCATCTCGATTATTCGCATTCGAACACTAAAGACAGCTGCTTCAACAAAAGATCCCAACTGGGATAACGTCGACGCCGCGATATGGTCTTTCCTCGAAGTCACCCTCGCCATCATTTCGTCATGCCTACCTACCCTCCGACCACTCTTCTCCAAACTCATGCCCAAGCTCTTTGCATCCTCATTCAGCAGAAGCAACCGTGCTTCTGGGTATGGCTATACTCGAACGCGCAGCAGTCAAAATCTGCGTAGTATGTCTCGAAGGCGAACTCAAGACATCAGTCATGACTCCATGGAAGATACATCCACCTTGCGAAAAGATGAAGTACCCCTACCATCAACTACTCACAAACACTACCGTACTTACCCCGGTGTTAGTGTCAGTATTAAAGCTGAGCAGGGTCTGAATCATAGTGATGGGGCAGCGTCGCAGAGTCCAATGGAACCAAGCTCACCGAGTCGAGGTATCAAAGCCACGACTGTTGTTACACAGGAGATCGTGGTAGAGAGACGTGCAGAGGATGAATGGAGCCACGGCAGACCAAGTGACAGCGATGCAACTCTTCGAGAATGAGATACCTACACAGAAATGCCATTCTGCCGCTTCTTTATGAGACATGCATACTATTACCTATCCCTTTAACGTAATATTAATACACTTTTTGTTTATTTTTAGCATTTACAGTATGTTCTAGACTCTCAACGCTTACCCCAAACTCTCGCTTTTTAGCTGTAACTCTCCGGATTGGGAAGTTGGTGCTTTGGCGGAAGGCTCGGGCCCTCGGCACGGTTAGCTCAGGCCGACGCTTTCGGGATAGCTACGCGATCTAGCTCTGGTCTATTCTTGTCACAAGATGATTCGATACGAACCGATAATCGCTCGTATAGCCTTCAGTAAAACGCCACAAGTCTATGCTGGCTCGTATTCAACTTTAATCGCTTTTCACCGCAGTGTCCAGACGTTTTGCCATTTTGTATAAATAGTGGCTGTTGATCAACTTATTTTCTAGCATCACTCTCAAGCACTTTCTCTCTCAACTACAAGACTCTCTCATCTCAAAGACATCCTTCTCACTCTTCAAAATGAAGTTCAGCATCCTCACCGCCCTTACCGCCATTGTTGGCAGCGCCGCCGCCGCTAACCAGGCTGTTGTCACGAACGACTGCTCTGGTACCATCTATGTTCAGTCTTGGCCTTATAATGGCGGTGCTCCTGGACCTCTTGTGACCCTCAAGCCCGGACAGAAGTTCTCTGAGAACCTTCGCTCTACTGGCTCGGTTTGTATCCCTCCTTGATTGCTCCTTAGCTGGACAAGTGAAACTAACAAAACTTCTCACAGACCGTCAAGATTGCCACTACCAAGACTCTTTCCAACCCTCTCTTCTTCGGCTACTCCTCCACCTCCAAGCCCAACTACGTTTACTACGAGTTCAGCACGTAAGTTGAAGTACTTGCTCAGTGTCTTAATGTTATACTAACATACCTAGTCAATGGGGTAACCCCTTCGCCAACAAGCACAACATCCTCACCACTGGTAAGGGATGCAAGGAGTTTGACTGCGCTGCTGGCGATGCTTCTTGCTACAGCACTCCCAGCATGAAGAAGGTCTATGGTTGCCCTAGCCCTGCCACTATCACCGCCACCATCTGTGCCAAATAGTAGATACACTAGACAGGACCACTAAGCCCTTTGAACGAAGGGGTGGGCTGTTGGAGGGAAGAGTGATAGAGAGAAAAATGTATAGATCTTATTGGTTAAGTTAGCAATGCATATTTAATACTGGAAACACTTAGCACGAAACGAAATTGGTATTCGTGAGTTAAATGTAATGGCGATTACTATGAACACAAGGAGTAAATAGTAGATACAAGGGTAAAAGGAATAATCATTTAACTGGGACGTTTCTCAGGCACATTATACGGGTTCTTCAAGCATATGTCCTATAATATCCATCCCATGCTTCTGATATGATAGTTAAAATGCAATTGATGATTGATCAATGTTTCTTAACCTAAAGACTTGTTTCTCAGATAAAATTCCAGAATGCATCTACCTCGCAGGAACCAACCTCAGGCTTAATACATTTACCATCCAAAGCCATTAGACTTTAGTTTATTCGCCACTTGCTCAGCCACCAGCTGGTTAATAGCAATTCCAGGGTGGTAATCATTAAACCATAGCTGTTATAATATCAGTATAAGGAGTCTTCACTAAGGGAGATTACTCACACACGACTTCCCATCGCTGTTGTAGCAAGTCGCATCAGGAGCACCATACTCCTTGGGGTTGTTGATAGCCTTCTTGAAAGAAACAGATGTATCAACAAGAAGAGTTTTGGCACCAGAGTTGGCTTTCTTGAAAGCTCTGAGCTTTGAGGCCAACTTGCTGTTGTAGAGCTTGATAGCCTTGACGAGAAGAGCGTTCGAATCAGCGCCTTGTTGGATCATCAATGGCGTCAACTGGGTTGCTAAATATATCATTAGCATGCAAGTCTCAGGACACTATAGTCTCCAATGACTTACGTGGGACGCTAAGCAGCACAAACTTGCGCAGACCAGCATTGTACAGAACCTTCAGCAACTCAAAGTATCTCGCAGTAGCCTTCTCAACCACTGCGTCTGCATCTTGCAGATAGAAAGAATTTCCAACGTCATTAACGCCAATCCAAACCCCTGCAATGGTGTTCTGCGCTGTCCATGGCGTGCCAGCTGGATGCTTGCCGACAGAGTTGGAGAACTGGTTTACTTGGTCTACAAAACTCAAGACAGTGCTTGCATAAGGCTTGACGATGTTGGCATCCACTGTAGCGCCTCCGTACGCAAAGTTGTATGATAGGACGAGGGAGTTGTTTTGCTCTTTGACAATGGCGCCGACCCAGTTTGCTCCACCGGCTGCTGTCCATCCTGGGAATGGGGGGTTGCCGAGGGGGTTTGCGGCGGAGGGTTTTGCGCCGTTGGGGTCGAAGCCAGTCTGGGAGTATGAGTCGCCACTAAAACGTGTCAATTTGTAGTCTGCAGATGCATCGTCTACGGACTCACAAAGTAAAGAGATAGTTGATGCTTGACGCTGCGTGGGCTGCAGCGCTCTGAACCAAGATGCTACCCATGGCAGCAACAAGAAGCTTCGACAGCATGGTATGAGACTCAACAGAAAAACGCTATAATTTGAATAGTCTGTCAAGACAGTTTATCCAAGCTTACAAGTTTCACATGGCAACCAACGGACTACTTATATCTACTCAAATCCACGTTTCAGATATAGGACGCAAACCTTGTTTCCTCATCCCACAAATCATGAGCCATTCTTGCGACCAAGGAATGTCGCCGGAAGATCTTATTTAAGGATAATGTCTGGAAAGGGATAGACGGAGGAGGTCCGAGGCGGGGTATAACATATTTGGACGGGGAATCGCAAGAAAACCATGATGGCGGCATGCAGATCGTACATTGAAGCCTTCTCAGTCGGGAGCTGTAATTGGTACGGAAGAATATTTTCCGTGGACAGATCTGTGCGATCCCGTCGGTCCGGTCTTGATATCGCTTAGCTCATTAGCTTGCATGAAATAGTATGGATGGAGGTTGGTGGAAGGAAAAGAGAATAGGATATCCGCCAGAAGGTTTGCAGCTTTGATAGTGCATGTCTGTATATCAACATTGATCATTTGGATTTGTTGATCTCCAGGACCGTGGCCTGGGATCTCAAGTTAATGAGTCCCAATTAATCGTTTCAGTTGAGAAAAACATAACAAGTACACCTTGCGAAAACCGTATCTTTATTTATCAGTAAAGGAAGGCAATTCTTTGGCCTTGAAAGTTATGCTCAGATATGGTGGCACGTTATTGGTATGTTAATCAATGCCATCTCAGCTGCTTGGTGCAGGGTAGCTGGCTGTCTTCCAAAGCTGTGGTCAAATCGCATTAGTACGAACCAGGTATCTATCTGTAATCTCAGAGAGGACATTTACCTCAATATTGCGATATCTAGTCTTGATAAGATATACATTTTAGCTTCCCTCTAAATACATTTCTGTCATGGCATGACATTCTTATTGGAACGGGGGTCGATCGGAGCATCGGATCGGGTGCCTCCACTCCTACCCTATACTATGAAATATTAAATCAAACCATTTTGATTCAGCTTTGGGCAAAGAAATAAATGCCTAAAATAGTAAAGACTCACCTAAGATAGTCATTTGCATCAGAACAAGATAAAGCATTGAGTGTGGCTTTTGAAATGCTCATCTATCCAAGTAAACCACTGTGAACCGAGACAAGTCGCGTCAGCAGAGTCAGAGCACGTCCATAAGGCCTGTTCCCCAGCCCAACATCCCCATCCCACCGAGACCCGAAATACCGGAACGATCGGATATTCGCCGAGTCAGCGCCAGCCCCTTCACAAATGCCGAACATAATCTCACCACCAAAAAGGAACGCTACAGAATTGCCGTGATCTGTGCGCTTTAAACTTTAAGGCTATGTAACCCGGACCTATACGCTCTCACTGGTGGAAATTTGAAACCTAGGGTAATTAAACTCTGTAATACCAAATGCGCGGTGAAACGCTGACGCGCTCTCCTTCTAGAAAATGTACTTTTAGCTTCTAATTAAACTT
This sequence comes from Fusarium agapanthi, assembly GCA_001654545.1. Classification (NCBI taxonomy): domain Eukaryota; kingdom Fungi; phylum Ascomycota; class Sordariomycetes; order Hypocreales; family Nectriaceae; genus Fusarium; species Fusarium agapanthi. The sequence continues at coordinate 32,341 of LTDI01000720.1, forward strand.
AATTGACGAAAAGGGACGGCGGCACTGCGTTTAAGGGCGCATTTAAAGCGTTGAAGCACCGCGCCATTTTCTGTATTCCAACTCATCAACATCCAAAAGTCTTCATTCTTTTGTTTTTCCTATTTTGCAAATACCTACACTCCTTTAAACAAAGTCGCTCATTTCTCCTTCTCTAATCATGCGCGTCACTACCCTCCTAGGCCTGAGCGCCTACGCCGTCGCCGAGGCGAGCTGTTCGCGCAACATCATCTACTACGACCAGTGGCACACCAAGGATCTGCCCCCCAAGGACATCACCCACAGCGTCACCCACGTCATGATGACCTTTGCCAACTCTTCGCTCTTCACCACTGAGCCTGCTGGCAAGTACGAGCCTTGGCAGCCTCTGAAGCAGGTCCGCGCTCTGTTTGATCACGACGTCAAGGTCTGTATGACTATTGGTGGTTGGGCCGACAATGCCGGTTTCGACGAGGCTCTCAAGACCGACAAGAGCCGTCAGACGTTCGCTCGTGGCGTTGCGTCTAATCTTGATAGACTCGGTTTCGACTGTGTTGGTATGTGCACTAATTATACATGACAGTAATGGAACATTTGCTAATAGGTTCAGATATCGATCTGGAGTACCCTGGTGGTAACGGCGCCGACTACAAGCAGGTCGTCAACTCCAAGAAGGCCTACGAGATCAAGGCCTTCCCCATTCTCCTCAAGGAGATCAAGAAGTTCATCGGCTCCAAGGAACTCTCCATTGCTGTCCCCGGTCTCGAGCGTGACATGATCGCCTATACTCCCAGCGAGACCCCTCTCATCGAAAAGTCCGTCGACTTTGTCAACGTAACCACCCCCTCTCAGCCCTATGGAAACCACCCACTAACGCATCTTAGGTCATGACATACGATCTCATGAACCGTCGTGACCACTACACCACCCACCACGTCTCCGTCAAGGGAGCCACCCGTGCCATCGACAAGTATCTCTCCCTCGGTTTCCCCGCCCACAAGCTCGTCCTCGGTATCCCCTTCTACGCCAAGTGGTTCACCACCAAGAGTGGCTACAAGTGCACCAACCCCATCGGCTGCCCTACTGAGCTCCTCGAGGCCGCCGACGGTAGCGACACCGGCAAGTCCGGCTCTACGACTTTCGAGGCTGCCAGCTTTTCCTCTGCTCCCGCCAACGTGACTGCTACTCCTGATGCTACCTGCGGTGCTGGCACTTTCTTCAAGTGCGGCACCGGATCTTGCTGTGGTGCTTCTGGCTGGTGGTAAGTATCTTCTATATTGCTCATGTACACCGGCTAACATGTAACAGCGGCGATACCCCTGCTCACTGCGGTACCGGCTGCCAGTTTGGCTACGGAAAGTGTGACAGCATTGATCTCTCCTCTTCATTCCAAGAGGCTATGGAGAAGGGCAAGACTGACAAGGTCAACGGAGGACAGTGGTACTGGGATGCCCCCAACCGCATCTTCTGGTCCTGGGACACCCCTGAGCTCATCACTGAGAAGATCAACCTCCTTGCCAAGACCCGCGGTATCAAGAGCGTCATGGCCTGGGCTCTTGCTCAAGACAGCCATGACTGGAGCCACCTCAAGGCTATGCAGCAGGGCTTCGACCGTGTCAACGCTTAGAAGCTTGGTAGCTGGGCTCTCGGGGCCAAACTATAGACTCATAGAATAATAGCTGGGGTGTGAGGTCAGCAGATTTGTTTAGTACTGCAATAAATAAATCTTCCCTGGTGCACTTACTACTTACGCCATATGTTGTTACTGTGTCATACTATCATCTATCTAGCGAAAATTGGCGACTAAGCCCGATGAGTCAAGGACCCAAGTGATACTGCTTCTTATCGTTCTCTTCTGACCAATTCGGGACTTGGGCCATATATCATTTCACGTAGCACAAGGTTCGAGGCCATATGACTAACCTAGGTGGGATTGGAAATCGACTCAACTATGTGATTATGTATCAGGACTTCTCTAGAGGAAGAATGTCTAACAACAAAGCTATCATCTATATCTAGTCTCTTGTGTCCTCTAAAAAGCCAGAGCAAGAACAAGGAGGCCAAGAACGCCAGAGACAATTATCTTGGTACCAGCGCTGGTAGGAGTAGCAACCGGGGCCTTTGTACCGCTCGCACCTCCAGATGAAGAAGAGTTTCCAGAGCCAGAAGAAGCGCACTTTGAAGCACTCTCCTTCAAGACAGTCAGCTCATCACCCACTACACCACCATCACCGTGGATAAAGTGCCAAGAGAGCGCAGTCTCGTTATGGACAGTCAACTTGGCGAAACCAAAGTGAGTCTGGTCAAGGAACATGGTCATGTTGAGACGAGGCTCGCCGTCGAGAACGCTGTGGCTCTCGAGGTTGCCTGCGGCTCCGTTGACGAGATGGACCATTGACTTGCCGGGGTTGGTCTTGTAGGTGTTGTTGTTGATGATGGAGCCAGAGTCGAGGGTGCCGTTGTGGCCCATGGGCTGAAGACGCTCATACCAGTGAATATGACTGTCGAGTATTAGTGTACGAATCTTGATGGTTGAGATATTGACTTACCCAGCAATGTAGACATCGACATTGTTCTTCAGCATCAGATCCTCGAAAGCAGCACGGATGTTGACCTGGTACTTGGCAACTTCAGAACTATACATAGGACGGTGGCCCATGACAATAACCCAAGGGGTCTTGCATCTATCAACGCTCTCGAGATCCTTAGCCAACCACTGATACTGCTCATAATTCTTGGTATCATTATAAGAACCATGCACAGCACCAAAAGGACCGGAATCATTGACATAAGTCTCATTTGCCAAAGGATGCGTCTCATCTCCCTTGAGATCCGCAGCAAACGGCTCCTCAGAGCTGTTGGCGTAATCGGTCTCTGTGTTAATAGACACAAAGTGCGCAAGACCGTAGTCGAAGGAGTACCAGAAATTACCAACACCGCCGGACTTGTCGCCAGCCATGTGGAAGCGGTTCTGGAACGCGGTGAAGTTGCGCTGCGAGGGAGGGCAGGAGTAGTAGTTAAGCGTCATGTTAGCTTGGGTACTATTACTCTTGTCGTTGTCAAGATACGCAGAGAGCGTGTTATTGCCGCCGTCGAACTCGGCGCAACTTGCTTCGTGGTTGCCGGGGACGACCATGTAGGGAATCTTGAGGGTGATGCTGTTGAGCCACTGTTGCCAAAGATCCCAATTCGACTCGTACAGAACGCTCATGTCACCACCACGGGGACCTCCCTGGTTAGCGACCTCGCCCTTGGGAAGGGGAGTCTTGTAGTCATCGGGAATAGGACCGCCGCCGGGAAGCTCGGTTGAAGTTCCGTTGTAACAAACAGGCCAGTCATCCTCGCAGGGCAGAATGCCAGAGAACCAATCGTCAGCATAGCTCAGATCACCACCGTGCCAGGCAAACGCAGCGCCGTCGGAAACAGCCTTGTTGAGATACTTGTAAGTACCAGCGGCGTTAGTATAGCCCATGTCGTTGAGAACAGCGATGGTGAACTCTGACTTGTCACCTGCTTCGCGAGCAGTAGTGAAGCTAAGGACATCAGACTTTGTGGTGCCGTTGGCAGCAGGGATCTGATAGTAATAAGTCTTGCCAGGCTTGAGGTCGCTGATCTGAACATCGTGGAAGAACTGATTACACTGCGTAACAGCCTTGATAGCAGAACAAGGAGGAGTGCGATCGTAGCTAGATAAGAGTAAATAAGCCAATGACGATCCAACGCGCAGACAAATCGGGTAACTTCCCATGCGCCAAGACGCGGGAACTTACGTGGTAGTCGACCCAGTAGCTTTATTCTTCAACTCAGACGCGCTGGTTCCCCAATGAACAGCCGGCGCAGCACCGAGTCCAAAAGGCGTCTGGTAGTGAATGTTGATGCCGCCAGGAGTATACGACGTCGAAATAACATTGACGTTGTTGCTGGGGTTTGAAGAGCCAGGCTTCACGGCGGGAGGCTCAACGAGGCGAGGGAATCCTTTTCCGTTGCCGTTGACGGTGGGATCGACCCAATCGCCGACAGGGACTGCTGGGCCCTTGTAGGGATACTTCTCATCGACGACGGGCTTTGAGAGAGCGGGTGTCGTGAGAAGAGCGGCCAGGAGGCTGGGGGCAGCGAGGGACTTCATGATGTACCTAGCGAGTCGGTAATTGAGAACAGTAAAGAATCTACACCTGTCACTCTCTTTTAGTTCAAATGCAACCTTGGTATATATAATTCCAATCATCGCGGAACTCCCCATCTGATCGGAACTCAGCTGCCGGATCGTCGTCTCAAATCATCACCACCTCCAAAAACATTAACAACAATCGGATCTGACGGCTCTCGCCGGTGGCAGTAACAAGTTTAGCTTAAGCATTACCCCTGTGAATCTACCCTTTTATCCAATCGAGCTTGATTGCGATGAAACGTGATAAGCAGACTAAGATAAGCTCCTGGCAAAAAGACTTGGCCGATAATAGCGTATTCAGCTTAAAGCCTCGGGTTGATGCGATAAAGCGAATGTGTTGGAGGGCCGCTTCCACGTGGTAAAGTGCATTGTTGGGGTTTTTTATTTGTTGATAGGTTGGACTCCATAAATCACGGCTTTTCGGCAGAAGAGATGTTGGTAATTTATGCGTGGTTATTGGTTGGTTGTATGAGTCCCCCGCATTTGTGTACAGATATCCCTGCTTCGTTTGTTCAAAAGTGCCAACCAGGTTCACCGAGGGTGAAAGAAAGCACTAACCTTTTTACGACGACTGGCCCTGCATATCAGGTTAAGCCTTTTCTGTCACCACTCTTCTACTTGCAATAGAGCTGCACGTTCTTCACAAGCTGCCAGAAATCAGGGTTGTAAATTTTTTAGTAATTAGTAATACTAATTATTATTTTTTCTTACTAATACTTA
>LTDI01000724.1:0-33841 GCA_001654545.1 Fusarium agapanthi
TAACTATATAATCTTAAGAGTTATATTTTTAAAGAAATTTAATATAAAGACTCTATTATATATATAATATATATAAAAATTTATAATTCTTCTTATTTATTAATAAGCTATTTATAGCTTACTGAAAATAGTGGTTTTTGGTGAGAAAAGTGCGTGGAAACTGGATCTGCGTGGTGAGTGGGTCATCTACGTTATAGTGGCTTCCGCAGTCATAATCCAGCAGAAATATCTGCACAACATTAACATCGGATCAATTGATCTGTTCTCATATGCTTCTCAATGATACTCTCGTTATTATCACATTTAGCATCTCAATCTTCAAACATGCTCTCAATTACACCATCACACATATCAACAATTGATCTCTGAACTGAATCGGAGAAGTACTTGATAACCGTCCGTTCGCCAGTCTCAATGCAAAGGTATTCTAGAATATAGTACAAAACATGCTCATCGTTACAATATACACTCTCATTTTACATGTTCCCTCCTCCTCCTCCTCCGCTCACTAACATCATGAGCATTCCAGCGTATTTATACAATTTTGCACCTTTTTATTTTTTATTTCAGAGGCCCTTCCCATCCAGCTCTCTTGGCCTGTTCCCTGGTGATCCAATCCTGCTCCTCCTGGAACGCCTCTAGAGTTGTTGGAGAAATGGTTCCCCATATGCGCCATTGGCCAGACTGGAATGTCTTCTCGCTGATCTGTCGTGAGACCACCACGTATTCTATCTTGTCCTGCACCTTTGTGCTTCCGGGGATGAGCTCGCCAGTGGCCTTCTTATATTTCGCTACCTTTTGTGTTGAGGCGATCGCAACAACGGCCTGCTCTGTGCTGTGCTCCTTATCGTGAGGGTTCATGTTGTGGACCTGGTGTGCCATCACGCGAGGGTACGCCCATGTCGAATTGAGCTTGACCAACTCAAATGTGACACGCTCAGCGGGGTTTCGACGATCGATAGCGGCGATGAGCTTCTTTCCGAACTGGCCCAGGCATAGCTCGTTGACAGCAGCCTTGTCACCGGCAGCAAAAGCCCCGAGCATCTCTATGTACATGTTCTTCGCTGTAGGCGCAATCTTGCTCCGGGCAATCTTCCACTTGGGCCGTGTTGTCCAGTCGGGCATAGACTTGAGCTTCCATTGGAAGAGAGACAGGTATTCGAAACCAAATTGTCGGAGTCGGTACCATGAGTAGTTGAGTAGGTTGGAGGCGCCGGAGGGGTATCGTGAGAATGGGAGAGAGACAAACGTGCCTTTGCCCTGTTAGTCTTCTCTCATGGTTCAAATCACTTATCTACGGTCTCAATTGACGCATTGAGAAGTCGGGGATCTTAATAATCCTCATGATAACTCACCAGGAAATAGAGGGCCACCTCCACCCTTGAAGTACTCATCGTTGGCCCTCTTCTGGACCGCCGACATCGATTGAGTATCCGTCTTCTTGGTATCCTTATAAGCCGCCTTCTGCATCTCTCGCAGAATCTTCCCCTTTGAGGGCATCGAGTTGTATCGACATTGGACCCTCGCCGCTCCGAGAACGCTCTGGCGCAGAGCGGCCGGGCGTTGCGCAATTGCCGAGAAAGACATTGGCGAACCTTTTGTTACGAATTTGCTCAACCGAAAGAATCGAGACGTGGGAATGGTTTTACAGGGACACCCGGTGGTTACCCGCGGCGCAGGGTCATTATCGAGCTCGAGCTGGCTTCGGCAAACTACGTCCTCTGCCGTTGAAGAATTTCTTTGGTTCCCGTCTGGGCCGATGACGGATCAAATATACCCCGCCGACCGATACTGGTGGTGAAAATGTGGGGGATCACCGGGTTGAATTGGGCTAATTGGCACATGCTAGACACGTGTAAATTATCAACATCCCCAGTTACAGAACCGCAACTTTACGACGACATCACCGCTCAACGGCCTGAAAATCGACCAAAGGGTCAATTTTAGTCCCTGTACCGTTGTTTTTGTTATATCTCATGTTATTAGACTCTCGGTGAGCCAATTGGGCTCCAGTAGACAGCTTGCGACAGCTTCAAACTCGATATCACACCTAAACACCAAAATTACCCATCATGAGGGCCACACAAACACTCCTCTCAAGAGGCTTCTTCGGCCGCAGTATGGATGAGCTCAGGCGGCGCACGCAAATAGGTAGACACCACTCAAGCTTTGTAATGTTCTGAAGCTAAATGTTGCAGCTGTGAGCTTCGAGGCCATCAAAGGCGCTACACAGCCCAAGCCTCTTTACGAGTTCAACACCCCCGATAGCGTTCGCGACTGCATCGTCATGACTGACAAGACTATCGGCGGCTTCTCAGAGAGCAATTTCGACTTCCACAAGTCCACCGACTCCAACAACAACCCCAAAATACCCTCCGCTTATGCCCGTTTTCATGGCAACATCTCTACTCGCCTCCCCTCAGAACGCCCCAATATCCAACGAACTGGCTTTGCCGGCTTCCGGTCTCCGGATCAAAGGCCAACTGCCTTCGGCCGGTCCTTGTGGGATATTGATCCGTACATCTACCTCGCCCTGCGTGTCAAGTCAGATGGCCGCAGTTACTTTGTCAACTTACAAACCGAGAGTGTCGAACCATCAGATTTACATCAACATCGATTATTCCCTAAACGCCCAGGCCAATGGGAAACAGTGTTGATAAAATGGAACGACTTTGTCAGGACGAATCACGGCTTTGTGGTGGAACCTCAGACTGAGATGCTTCGACAGAAGGTCTTGACCGTGGGTATTGGACTAACAGATCGTGTTGATGGTCCATTTGAGCTGTGTATCGAGAGAGCGTGGGCCACCAATGACCCCAGTGAGGTAGAAGTGACAGAAGAACCCAAGGCTGAGGCTGTGGCAGAGGGAGGCCAGCTAAGGAACAAGAAGGGCGAAAAAGTACGGTGGTAGACAAACAAGCATTATTAGTGTTCTATGGGGCATACAGCATCATTGCGTGTATTTCGTAAAGCTTCATGTTCTTGGATAAGAATCCTCTCTAGGGCTGGTTGAAATGTTACCCGTCTCTATATAAATAAATGGTATAATGAACTCCCATATCTCGTTTCTAGCCATGCCAATGATTCATATTTGCCATTACCAATGCCTACCCGTCAAGACTGAGTGATTCAGCAGTCTTCCGCAGTGACACGTACGCTGCAGCGTAATCTGCAGCCAGAACCATATCCCCAGTCAGCTTCATGATCATCGCCTTCTTTGCCATCATTTGGCATTGCATGTTGATGTCTTCGATACTTGAGTAATGATCAAAAGACTTTTGCACCGCTGCGAGAGCTTTCGTCATGTATTCCGATCGTTTGGCTGACTTGGGTTCGCATTTACCAGCAAGTCCCATGTTGGCATCGGCGAGGTAACTGTAGAGCTGGGCTGTCAGACTCTCAGTCTCACACTCCAGGGAACGGGGTATGATAGCCAACAGAAGCTGAGAGGCTGCTTCAAATTCCTTCAAAGAGACCAGGATATTCGACACATAACCGATTGCTTGCCAGAGGCAGGGTATCAGACGAGCTCCCCACGATATGCTCGCTGCCCGCATTGCTGTCGTGAACCCTCTCTGCGGCCGGCCACACTTATCAAGAAGAGAGGCTTTTAGGAGCAAGAGTTTGACCTTGAGTACCACATCCTTCTTCTCATTTTCCAACTGCGACATCATGCTGTCGACTTTTGCAAATGCTGCTTGAAGATCTCCACGACGAGTGAGATAGTCAATGTGGAGGGTGTCCACCAAGAAAGCCATGTCAGGTTCTAGGTCATCCATCTTTGATTGGAGGATCTGAGAAAGAAGCCGCTCAGCTCCTTCGAGATTGTTGTGATGTAAGTCTCTTTTCAGCTTGATGACACCTCGGTACTTGTGCCAATACTGACTGGGTTTCCAGGATCTCAGTGAATTATCCTCCAGGTTTTCCAGTTTGGTCATTGCATCGTCATATTTTCCCCTTGAAGCAAGTAATAAAGCGAGTCGGCAAGTCAACTTCAGTTCATCATCGAAGATGGCATTGCGAGCGTGGCATTTCAGAAAGACCTCGCAGGTTGCTGACGATAGGGTCGAGAGGCCAAGCCTGTCCCATAGAGCTGAAGTGAGTGAAAGGTGTGATCCAAACATGTTGTTCATGTTCCTCTCTACGATGATGTGAGAGCTTCGCACAATCGACTCAAAAGCTGTAGCCACACTGTCACCATTCAATAGTCCGAGCTTTGCTTCGCTGAGGAGAACTGAGCTCCATAGTGTGAACATGCCTGTCTCTCTGGACTTAACACGGAGAAAGGCCAAGCTCTCTTTGCCAGTACCGAGCAGGCTATTCGATTCCAAATTCTGGACGAGATCGGGATGGGCACGTCCGAAGTGAAAGAGCCAGTTCAAGGCAAAGTTGAGGCAAGTCATATCTCGGTTCTCTCGCGCTGTCGACACGGTTTCAAGCATGGCTGCTACAGCTTCTTTGTAACAACCAAAGTCGGCTTGTAAAACAGCCAAGTTCATCAACGCGTATTGGTAGAACAGGCGATCTCTGTTCTGCATGGTGTAGTCAAAGTAACGGTGCAAATAGTCGAATGCGGTGGGATAATCTCCAGCTCTCCATGCATCGAGGAATCTGCCCCACGTTAGTCGAAAGGTTCATCGATGTTGGTGAGAGATAACGTACTTGAGATAGTGTGTGAGACTGGGAATGAGATAACTGTCGTTGAGTAGATCGTGAAACTGATGACGGATTTCGAGGGGTATCCTGTTTCCAAATTCTAACTATGTCAGCACGCGAGATCACATGAGTTCGAGAATGACTGACTCTGCATCTGCTCGATTTGGAACTCTAGGAGACTCTCGATGTCATCTGTGCTCACAGGGAGCGATCCACTTTGGTCTCCTGTGAGCATATCACCGTACGCCACAGAGGCCAAGTCCATGACGCTCTTAAGGTCCCAGTCTTCCTGCTCGCCCACCAGGAGAACATTGTCGAAACTCAGCCGTCCGAAGCCAGGGATCTTGCGCTTGAGATAAGGGGCTGTTGGTTGTCGATATCGCACAAATTGTTTCCATAGTTCTGTACAGTCGTGGAAGCGTAATCGCTGGTATTCAAGTCGCGATCTGCGCACAAAAGCCCCAAAGGGAGAGTTCGCCGAGAGCCTGATGCCTTGTTCCTCTTCCACTGGTTCGCCCAACTCAGCCAGTCTCTTACGTTCCTCCTTGGTTTTGGCCAGCAAGCCAGATAGGTTGTCGAAAAAGTTGTGCAGCGCATCCAATGAGTTGATATGCCATAGCTTGCCCAAGAACTGATCCCATAGCCTCCGTCCAGGCATGCCCATGAGAAAGGGGTAGCTCCCAAGAAGCTTCTCAAACTCTTTGATGCTTATGACGAGACTGACAGTTTTCTCTGCCTTGCTCCATCTTTCGGACTGATCGGAGGATGATTTTGGTGAACAATGATCCATGAGATGAGAGGTGACAAAGGAGAGCACAGGAAGGATCGCATCACTTGGTACAGCTCCTTCAACGTAGAGCTCTATGAGAGCGAGAAGGCCAACCTTGGCCGGGTTGAGATAGCGAGCCATTTTGAGTCGGAAGCAAACACACTTTTATAGCGGGTAATGGCAAATGATGAAGATGTGAGCGGCCATAGAGTGAGAAGAGTTCAAGAGAGCGCCCTTCAAGTCGGCACCAAGACGCGCCTGTCGAATTGTTAACAGATGAGATCACTCCTGCCCAGATATAATCTAACTTAGCTTAGTACCTTATTGGTATTCTGACCTTCCCATCTGAGTCAGAAATTCCCATTCGATGAGACTATCAACAGTTGCCTCTTGGTTTGGCGGTGTCTGGTTGTAGAATGTTTCGTTGCTGGTGTTTGTTGTTTGGCCGGGGCATCTTCGGAGTATCACTGTCAAGGCGACTCAAAGTGGGATGACACATTCTCAATTGGTGGGCATGTATCACGACCTCCGAAGCAGACGGATAAGAATACACTGAATAAAAAGGATTCTAGTCATACTAATCCAATCCTGAAACCTTATTTAATCGATACGGTGTTCCGCTGAATTCAAGTTCTTGACTTTAGTAAATCTGTCCAAGGCCTGAATCCAAAGAATGGGCTTAGATGATGTCGAGACAAGATTTAGAACATGCTTGGAAAAGAAGTAGAGTAAATTCGATTTGAGCTTGGGGATGCATGATCTAATATGAGTGGCTCTTACGACAAGACTCGCAGGCGTTTTAGATGAGAACACTGGAAACTTGATGGCATATCCGGTTTCATGTCACTTAGAATGCGTAGGAATGATGGTTCGGATTTCAACAATCAGTCAATTCGAGTCTAGGGAACATGTACAAGGCATCTCCAGAGGGAGTAGTCCATGACGGAGTAGTCCAGCAATTGTCCAACGCATGAGCTGTCAACAGATCATACTTAGGAAGCCTTGTCCTTGTTGTGGTAGTTGACCTCGTCGTTCCAGCTGTGCATAGTTAGTATGACGCTCGCAAAGGTCTTAGAGTATGGTAGCTCGGAGCTCAATGGCGTGAGAGCTGGCATCCAAGCTTCTTGAAGCTCTTTCGAAGCTCTTATTCGGAATGATGTCACAACTTACAAGAGAGTCTGTAAAATGTCAGCAAAGTACCATTGAAACAGAATATCCATCCCAAACTCACCTTGTCACCGTTACCCCACTGGTAGTTCTTGCTGCGGATGTTCTGGTAAGGGTACTCGGTGCGCTCCTCCAGAGGAGGCATGTGGTTCCAGTGCTCCCAATGCTCGTTCCAGAGCCAATAAGCGTTGGCACCGGCGGCGACGAGGCAGGGAACGACACCACTTTGATTTTGTTAGCCATTGCTATCCCAACGCATCATCACGACCTCGTCAACTCCAACTTCCGATGCTCCGGGTTCCAAGACAGATTCGTAATTCGCTCAAGGGTTCGGATTCGGACGTACTAAAGGGAGATCTTCTTCCACAGCTCTGTCCATCGTTAGCAATCACGTCCAAAGCTTCCAATTGATCCAATTCTGCGTTGCCGGGTGTCGACTCACCAGTGGTACCGGCAGCGTGCTCCTTGATGTGCTGACGCTCCTTGATGAACTCGTTCTCGGCGGTGCTGGCAAATCGGCGCTGGAGGGGAGCGCGGAGCTGCGCAGTGGCGCGCGTGGCAGCGCGGGTGAATCGTACAGCGGACATTGTGGACGACGACGTTGTTGTTCGCTTTGACGGTTGGTGAGTCTTAAGGCAAGTTTGTGATCACTGATCAGGTCATTCTTCGGTTAGAACCGCCAATGAAAGTTGCCTCAATTGTAAGGTACCAATTTCCCCCGGCCGATGACAGCGCGCACGTGATCTCGTGCTGGGGGCGCGACGCCGAAAGCTCAACACCACGCGGTGGGGCTCTGCGTCATTGTAGGGATCGCGGCCTTCTTATTACTCTAAGTGTCTTGTTGTCGAACGGCAATTACTTGAACACAACGATTCACGCCCTTCTCGTTTTACTTTTCGGGCTTATATACGACCTCCACTTCCCGATCTATCCCTCTATAGCTGCCAATTCGTCCTTCCCCCAAACTCATCGCGAAGTTCCTTCATCCTTTAGCTCATGGTCTCCACACCGTCAGTACCACGGGATGAGACGTGAGGCGCTCACGGGAGTTGCTTTTTGTATTCCATGAGAGTTTTGATCACCAAACTTCATAACTCATAAGTTGCAACCATGGCGTTTCGGATAACCACCTGGAACGGTGAGTTTCGCCGCCTTTTTCTTAGCTTTCCCACTAACACCTTCTGCAGTCAATGGCATCCGGTTCGTGATTCACAGCGAAAACCCCTAAACTCATCCTAATGATCCACGTCACAGAAATCCTTTCGGTTATCAACCTTGGAGAGAAAAGAGAACCTTTCAAGTACGCTCTCTCTCATCTCACAACCTACACCTAACATCCTCAACTCACAACCACGCAGGCTATGTTTGAGATTCTTGAAGCGGACATCGTTGTTATGCAAGAGACCAAGATCCAGCGAAAGGACCTTCAAGATGACATGGTTCTCGTTCCCGGTTGGGATGTCTTCTTCAGCTTACCAAAGCACAAGAAAGGTACGGCACTCACCCTCATTTGTTTGCTATAACGCCTGACAATCTTCAGGATATTCTGGCGTCGCTATCTACACACGCAACTCAAAATGCGCGCCTATGCGAGCAGAAGAAGGCGTCACCGGCATCTTGACAGCTCCCAAGTCTACAACCAGATATCGCGACCTCCCTGAAGACCAGCAGATTGGTGGTTACCCCCGACCCGATCAACTTGATGGCATCATCGACGAGGCGACTCTTGACTCTGAAGGTCGCTGTGTCATTCTCGAGTTTCCAGGTTTTGTGCTCTTTGGAGTTTACAGCCCTGCAACCCGAGATGAGACTCGTGATGACTTTCGCACTGGATTCTTCCAAGCACTGGAAGTGAGGATACGGAACTTGGTCGCCGCAGGCAAGCAGGTCATCCTTACCGGTGATTTGAACGTCGTCCGCTCCGAGCTTGACTCAACCAATGTTTCAGAGACACTACGCAAGGAAGGGATTGAACTCAGCGACTGGATGAACGCACCTGTGCGGCGCATCTTCAACCAACTCATTTTTGAGGGAAGTGTGCTAGGCGAAAGAGATGAAGGCCGTGAAAAGCCTGTTCTCTGGGACCTCTGTCGTTGCTTTCACCCGGAGCGAGTGGGGATGAACACATGTTGGGATACCAAGCGGAACACACGACCTGCAAACAACGGCAGCCGGATTGACTACGTCTTGTGCAGCGATGGCATCAAGAGCTGGTTCAACTACTCCAATATCCAGGAGGGCTTGATGGGATCTGACCATTGCCCAGTCTTTGCGACTTTGTCTGACAAAGTGACGGTGGGCGACAAAGAGTGTGCGTTGCTAGAAATGATGAACCCCCCGGGTATGTTCAACGGGGACGAGCGTCTTCGAGACTGGACCCCAAAGGATCATCTTCCTTTGTCTGCGAAGCTGATACCAGAATTTGACCGCCGGCAGAGCATCCGCGATATGTTCACAAAGAAAGCCGCCCCTCCACGAGAGTCGACGAGGACAGACACACCTGCAGAATCCTTGAAGAACGGAAATAGTAGCGCCTCAGGGCCGCTCGACAAAGCAGAGGAAGCTTCAGGGTCACCGACCAACGCCTCCTACACACCAAGGCTGGGCGAGACTACCAACTCAACCAAGCTTTCGGCATCCCAGCCCAGCTCCAAAAGACCTGGAACGGCCGCCGACACGACGAGTCGACCATTCAAGAAGACCAAGTCTTTTACAGGCGCCAACGACACCAAGAGCAAGGTGGCGCAGGGCCAACGAACATTACAGGGATTCTTCAAGCCAAAAGCTCCCGCGGCTCAAGATGGGAAGGCAGAGCTAGTAGCGGCAAGTTCGACGCCATCTACAACAAAGAAACCTGCAGGATCAGGGAACGCGCCAGTAAGCGCGCAGAGACTATCGAATACCCCGCAGGCTACACTTCCAGAAAAGTCATCACCAACAGTCCCTCTACGCGGCAAGGATCCCGAACCCTCGGACAGGGTGTTTGACCCGATCGAGGCGAAGGAGTCGTGGTCCAAGCTGCTGGGTAAGAGGGTTGCACCAAGATGTGAACACGACGAACCCTGTATCAGCTTCACCACCAAGAAGCCCGGAGTCAACTGTGGTACGTTATACGGCGGCAGCTGATCCAAAGTGCATGCGGTGGCGTTGCCGTTAAACAACGCCGCGGCTGCAACGTCGCTTGCCGATGCAAAGTCAAACACAGAAGCTAATTTTGATGACATTACAGGTCGGATGTTTTACATCTGTCCGCGGCCGCTAGGACCATCAGGGGAGAAGGAGAGAAACTCGGAGTGGCGCTGCAGTACATTCATATGGAGCAGTGATTGGACTGGCTCATGATGGAAATTCGGGGAGCTGGGAAGTGCAGGAGTCTGATTGGGATTTTTTTATATACACTACGTTGAGAGCTGTGCAGTAGGGAACTTCTTTGTGTCACGATCGATAGTACCAAGTTGCCATGTCACTGACAGCGTCGTAATCACGATAGAATTGAGTCTTTGGTCTCTCTTGTATTATCTGTCCACCACAGAACAACGCGATACGTTGTCAATATGCTAGCTACCTATCCATCATGCTGCCTGTCTTCAGAGAAGAGATGCGTCCTGTTAACTTGTGCGATAATAAACAAAGCGATTGGGTTGCAGACCCATTTTCTCCATGGAGCCCGTCCTTGTATTGGTAAGCTTCAGCTCCATGAGAGCTTTTAGAAACTGACTGATACATCAAGGTGGGAGAATGAAGCAATACCGATGTAAAAGGTCACATATTGGTTTCTGTTGCCAACCATATGCGTCCACTAAAGGGTGTCACCTTTTCACGTCCAGGGAGAGGTTTGGCTAGTTTGAGTGTTTCAAGGCAGCTCTTGGTCGGGCTCTTTCGCCGGGATGTATTTGTACCCGGGGTATTGTTGTTTGTGGTTGAACTCTTCTTTCTCCGCCATGTTATACCAGTAAGCTTGAATCTCAGGCGTCTCTTCATCCCACATCCTGCCGATCACTCTCGCTACGGTTTAAGTTAATATTGTCCAGCTCTCCAGAACGATGTACTTACAAAGTTCAGAGGCTGTGATTCCTTCAACCCTTCTTATGATCTCCTGTGACTTGGACTGACGATATAGAAGCCAGCAGTTCCTAGGACGAGGGATTCGACGCCCTCCCTCGCCAACAGTTGGATCGTCTTCGGAAACCTTCACTTGCGTGGATTGGTCTATAAATACGTCAGAGCGGTACCATTCAAAATGATTCCTATGTACCATACCACGAGTGAAGCAGTGCCTCCCATAAGTCGAGGTATCGGGGCTCACATCTTCAGGAATTGGACAAAGGCGGTACTTGCTTCGTGCTTTGTCATGAAAAACTCTCACGGGTTGTTGGACGCGACGACTATAATAGTTAGCTGGCAGGGGCACCCAAAGACTCGGTGTTCTACCTGAATTTGTCTGCAACATGGTTGATGAGCGTCAGAGAAGCGTTCTCTGGGAGAAAAATGTGAATATCGGCTTGCGACTGGCTGTAGACCATAGTAATAGGAACTTCGGCCTCCGGGGGCATGAGAACGCCCAGAGGACCTTCACGTAAGCGTCCCTTCAAAGTTCCGGGCATTCTCACGGCAAGCGATCAGTAGGCAAAGATTGGCGGTACTTTCTTGTAGGCAACTGAAATTTGAGTGTTCTCTGTGGTAAAGAAATGGAAAGGAGGAAGTTGATGCACCAGCAATGATGGGGGAAACGGATACAGGCGACAAACTGAGGCAAGTCAAGAGAAATATGAACAATAGGACAGCCTGTTCAGATTATCAATGACAAACAGCTGAAGTGTGCTCTGAGCTCTATTGTTCACTCGTTTACTTATTACGTCATATAATGCAGCAAATCTGTGAGACCTGTAGCTGTCACTGCCAGACGGCTGGCGGTGATAATATCTTTTGCATAATTCAGTTTTTGCTCATTTACTTTTCTTCTTTCCTACGCAACACCTACGTTTCTCATTACCTTGTCCTTAGATATGGACAGCGCGTTCAGTTTCCTCCCTTTATGGGACGATCCAGCGATTATCTACAAGCCCGAGAAAGCTCTCGATGCCCTCCATGGCAAGATCCTCAGCATCATCTTGAAGAAGGTCGAACTGCCCAAAGAAGGGGAGAAATTCTACCCAAAAGGTAATCATATCATCATTTTCAGTCATAAAAGGGAGCTAATATTCTTAATAGATGTTCTTCGCTCTGTGTTCTTTGTCATCAACCAAGTGATGACCGATCTATCCATCGATAATGAGCTCCTCAACGGCATCCGAGCTACTCATATCAGACTAGCTGGGTATGGCTCGCCACTCAAGATCATTGATGCCGTCCTTGTGAGATGGTATACCGAAGCTGCCATTGTCCTCTACTCCCATCAGTCTGTTCGCTCTCCAGATACCACTGGCATGCCTCGTGGGTGGACCCCGGGGTACCGGCGCAATCAACGCTCAATCGCCAACTTGGGCTTTATGACCATTCTTAGGGGTATCGAAGTGTGGGCTCATCCTAAGCACCCTAAGCTCCAGGCTGCCTGCCTGATTTCGAAGGCCACCCTCGCGATTCTGTATGCCACTTACACTATCGGGCCTCGTCTTAAGGGCTTCGCGTTCAAGTACCTTAGCGAGATGCCTGTCTCTAAGTCGCGAGAGCTCTTCCTGAAGGTCTTTGTCTCCATTTCCGGCAACGTATACAATGACGACGAGGTCTTCGCGACGCCTCCGGCCTTTGAATTCGGTGCGGCTCGAGGCAACGTACGGATCTGTCAGCAAGGGAAGAAGCTCCTCGTCAGATCTCTAACTGAGCAGTTCTACCGCGAAGCCCCTGACTGGCATCCGTATCGACGAGTCCCCGGGTCTCCATGGAACAATTTTATCAGAAACACGGAATTGCCTGTCTTCTCAACCAACGAAAATCCTGTGCCTCACACGAAGATCAAGTTCATTCTGCCTTACAATGCGATCGTTCTCGCCGGTCAGTTCAAGGCAAAGTACAATGTTGCCCACGCTAAAGCCCAGTCCAACAACCCACTTCCTGAGATCTCCGAGGAGGCAAAACTGTTTCAGCTCAAGTGGTTTGCTCAACATTCCGGGCGAGGATACGCCAACAACGCCCCTGATATGCACACAGCTGAGTCTCTTATCAACGTTGGGAACGACTTCCTCTACCATACTCCTGCAATTCAAAAGCCCCGCGCAGACCCAAGTGGATTCCTGACTCTCCCCTTCATGTCGACTGCGGTTTATGCAATTGAGCATCTCGGGGATCCCGTAGAGACTCCTGTGCAGAGCCTTCTGGTATTGACCTTCAATCAAGAACTACCGGATGAAATGGCCAATTAAGCTATAACAAAGATTCTTGTAGATTGCAAAGGGGATATACGTATTATAAGTTTCTAGGTACCTTCCTTAGATAGTCAAATCAATGCGGTCAAACCCAGTCACAAATATTTCGAATAGTTTCGCCCTGGCACTGTCAAGCATCTGCAAAACTGCCCATAATACGCTAAGAAAACGGCGGCTGTTAAGCCCTGCCTGCCACCTCATTCTACGTATTGTTCAGGTACTTGCTACTAGGTATCTAGGTTCCTGCCAAGGAATTTATTCATACACCCCGTCTTCTCACCCCCCTCCCCCCAGACCTCTTACTTATTAACACCACTTCTCTCCACGCTCAGAAATTCTTCTCTCCAACCTCTGACAATTCATGCTTTAAGACTGGCACTCTTTTTATCCAGTGTTTCTCATCATCTATTCAAAACAAGCTCCTACTTTCCCTCACTCGTTGCTATCAACATGGAGCTACTGATCAACGCTGCCAAGGATGAGCAAAAGGTTGCGGCCTTGAACGACGAGTCCAAGATCGCAACGATGCGTGCTGTCTCTCAGACCTCTCCAAACCGTCTGGCCCAGGCTCTCTTATCTCCTCACATGTTGAAGGAAATGCTTGACCTGTTCGGTCATGAGTTTCTTCCTGTCTTCGAAGACCAACTCAACCCTCATGGCACTATGGGTACTGCGGATTCGAAGGCTAAGCGCCCTCTTAACGCCTTCATGGCCTTTCGCAGTAAGTGTCAATACTTTTTACCTATGACACCTATTGACCAGATCTAGCCTACTATCTGAAGCTATTCCCCGACACCCAGCAGAAGAATGCCTCCGGTTTCCTGACCCAGCTCTGGGGCGGCGACCCTCACCGAAACAAATGGGCCCTGATTGCTAAAGTCTATTCCTTTCTCCGCGATCAACTCGGCAAGGGTACCGTTAACTTGTCCGCGTTCCTTGGTATCGCTTGCCCTTTGATGAACATGGTTGAACCCTCCTTGTACATTGAGGTCCATGGCTGGCAGCAAACTGCTTCTCAAAGTATCATGACATTTCAGCAAAACACTGATATCATGAAGGCGAACCTGGCATGCCGTGTCAATGGCCAACCCACCACCGAGATCGATCTTCTCACCAGTGTCCTGTCTGCTGGTTACTTTACGGATTTCTCTCAGGTTCTCCTGATGCGCCTGTGGGCTTGCCAGAACGGCATCATGACCACTAGCAGTGCTACTACTGGCAACATTGTCGCCACTACTCAACCGCTCTACGAGTCTGTTCCAACAACCGCCGAGAAAACCAGTTTCATCAACGCAGTTCGCGAAAGTCGCAACCTTGCTGCTCAAGATCTTTTTGGTGCCGAATACGACGCCGCCCTTTTCGGAAATCGTTTCGTTCATTCCTGGGAAGTGCAGGATCTCACTTCCTTCCAGAATGTTCAGATTTCTATGGCAGACTCGCCTATGGAGAACAACACTCTCTACAACTTCCACATAGATCAGCACTACCGGCCTCAGGTTTCTGAGTTCGACCTCTACGATGTCATCGACACAAGCATTATTGACATCTCCAGCGCCTGGTCTATTGACCAGTACCTACATGAGAAGCAATCCAAGATGCAGCAGCAGTGTCAGTACTTCCCGTTGAGAAACTCCGATTATTATTGACACATAAACAGAAGTTCTGATGGATTGCCACGATGGCTCTGAATCTTGGGTTACCATGACGAATCCAGCATGCGGTGCAACTTGGCATTTTCGGGATGGAAATGGGATGATTTGAAATGATACCTGAACGGCGGGAATGTTTTCGTAAGACTGTGAGGTTACAGTTGGGGGGATCCTTTACCAGGTTCAATACACACAATTACTACCTTACCTAGTCTTGGTTTTCCCTACGTGCTACAGAGTACTGAGGTCGGAATTATGTTTAGCACGGCCCACAACTAGATCTGAAGCAACGCTATTGACAGCTGGAATGATTGGCTGACAGACTCTTGGCGATGCTCACGGTTGAAGGATACAGGGTTTAAATTACAGTGCGAGATCACACAGTCTATAGACCCTGGTCTCTCGACGTTCTGGGTAAGACAACCCTGGATCATAGCTATAAAAAAACCAGACCAGGGCGGCACATCCGATTGCCTCTTAATTCCAGTTCTTGCTTCGCCCTGACAAGCAGACGATTCAGTCTTGAGCTTTGATGCCAATTTCCAGAGCTTGTGAGTGAATAGTCACCCTGAGCATATCATTTGAGGTCTACCTTAGGTACCGTACAACGCAGTCTGCCGTTTGAATTCTGAGGTCAACCTCCAAACGAAACATTGGTTACGCTAGCTCTATCGGGTTGGAGCCATCTTGGCGTTGGACGCTGCAAGGGTCAGGGACCCATCAAGAGCTCCCATGACAAAATTACCCCAACACAGGATGGCCACTGTTGAACATCAAGCCCAAATCGAAGGCATCTCTCCAATTGCCGTCACAGGGATCGAGGTTTCTTGATTATGAAGTAATTATGCTTGATACCAGGGCTCCTGTGCATGAATCATTACTCAATCAACAACTTGAACAGAATTCCTAGACCAAATCAGATGGATCTGCCATTCTCCCTTCCTTTTCAGTCGTCCATCAGCCCTACAGCTCGAAGCGGGTATAGCATGGGGGTGTCACCATCAGCGATCGTGGGGACCAAGAACCGGGCTAAGATCGCCAGCTATTAGGACTAAGACTGTCAGTCTGTCCACTCTAGGTTTTGTTTTAGGTCAGTGGCGGCAGTAAAGCATGGGGACAATTCTAACCCGATTTCCAACACCATCATCAGATAGCTAGCTCTGTTTCGAATGCTTCACTGAGTATGTACAGTAAGGGGCAATTGCTATGATTTGGTGGCGTAACCAGTGCAGAATTGCTTTTGGAAGCAAGGTGCCCTTGTAATCGACCTTGCTCCTTCGGATGCAATTGATCATCTGATGATATCTGCTGGCTACACACCAATCGACAGGGGCAGCGTTATCGCCAGTGTCCTAGGGGAGGAAACAAAACTTAGAGGACCTCAATCCTAAATGACAAAAAGATATAGGGCAACTTAACATAAGTTTAGGATATGTTTTGCTGAGCACGTTTTGACATCCCATCTCAAGGTCTGGTATCCTCTTGCTCCTCGAGGATGTTCAGCTATCAAGGACCCAGCTCCTCAGTACAGTATCCCATTGACAGTTTCCGATAGTTGCACATACACTCGACGGGCTCAGACATGACCAGGATACAACTGTTTACGTAACATCGTAGACGCAGTTTGCACTAGGCATATGCATACCTACCACTGCGTTTCGCCAGTGAGTGTGTCGACTCTCACTCAGCCCGTCTGTCTGTCTGTCTGAGACTAAACAATCGCTTCACCGTCCGACTCCCCGCACTCAGCTCCAGCAGCACAAGAAACACAAATCTCAACACATGTCTTACAGATCCAGGAATTCGGAAAGTGAACATATTTCGCTAAGCTACACCTGTTTCTAACTAGTGACACAAGAAACACTATCCGCATCGCCGGCCCAACAGACGAGACGAGACAAGACAAGACACTAAGGTAGACTAAAACATGGTTCCATCATCGACAGGGACCACGACCACGTCTTTCGTTCTTCAGGGAAATCCTCCGGCACTGTACGGACCGGTGACGGTTACGGGTAGTCCGTCTATATCTCGCGTCTTTGCTCGCGTCGCGAACTGAAATGTAAGAAATGGGAGTCTAATCGTCCATGCTCAAATGCCCAGACTTTCTCCTCCTCCGCGTGCCATACGAAAATCGACCAAGGCTACGCAAGTGCAAGCCATCCCCATCAACTCTAATACCTTACTATCCAAAGGGGGGGCTCTGGGCTTGGTGTGTGTGTGCCTCCTTTGGTTGTGCAGTCTCACTCCTGAGCCATCATTGGTCGGGTGTCGATAATTGAGGCTGAAGCCGCGAATGCCTTCAGCAGGCCCTAATCTGCGCCCTTACTCTTCTTGGTATGAGATCTTCCGCATCTCGCCCAAACGATGTCGAGCCGACGCCAAGGCATTCTCCAATTGGAGGATCTCGACCTGTTGATTGTTGGTGGCTTGTCAGTCCATCATCTTACACGAGGGGGCTAAAATAAACTTTGCCGGATATAGTAACCGTTACGAACGCACTGGCCCGGGAATGAACTGGACCTGTGAGGGGTATCGATGTGTGATGTCTGATGCCACCACGACAGGGGGAACATGAGAGGGAGACGCCCAAGGGAAAGGGTTGCCAAACACATGACGGGGGAGGCTGCTAAACTTACTTGCTGTTCCATCTCTCGCACCTTAAACTCGTGCGCTCCAAGCTTCGAGTAGTCCACCTGGTCCTCCTCTTGGCTACGCTCCTTGATCAAGCTCTGCACCTGGCGCACCAGTGCTCGACATGCCGCACCCACCGCCTTGCTGGCCTGCTCGAGCTTTTCTTGGCTCTTGGACATGAACCCTGCCTTGACTCTGCTGGCAGCCACAAGCTGGGCAGTCGACGCCGCCACATCGTTCGAGGCCACGATGAGCTGTTCTGGACTGTTGCGCCCAGAGATGACTCCATCTGCTGTCTCGATCAGTGTGTTAGTCGACGACGCCACAGCCTTAGCGGCAGAGATCAGTCCCTCAGTCCATCGGTTGTTCTTCTTGTAGAACGCTGTTCGTGACGTCGATCCACGACCTGCCTGTACGATCTCCTGCTGTGTCACTGTCGCCGCCTGAATCAGTTGCGTAATGGCGTTGGTGATCGCCGTTGCCGCATCCAGTATCGAGTCGTTCACCTTGAGCTCATAGGTTGAGTAGCCATCACGAGGCTTGTTCTTGAGCTTGGCCAGTCGTGCTGCTGCTGCCGCAATTGCATCTGCAGCTTTGCTGAGCTCCTGGTCGACGAGGTCACCCAAGTCTCCCTTCTTGTTGGCGAGCTTGCCAAAGCCAGGAGCAAACGACTCTACAAGCTTGTTGAGCTTCTGCAAGTTCATCTGGACGTCATTGTTGCTGTTGATGACCACGTCTGTCTTCTGCAAGGGATCCATGCCCTCAAGTCGGAAGCTCTGAAGCCCTCGGAGGAACTGTACAGCTGAGATAGCGGGCTGGCGGGTTCCGTTCATGAGAGAATCGGTCTTCTTATCATCTGTAGCTAGACGGCTAAGACCCTTGGTGTTGCTGCAGACATCGGCAATGGCACCAGAGAAGACGTTGATGGCCTTGATAAGGTCGGCATGTGTCGCATTTGGTCCATCTGCGATGAAGTTGTTGAACGATGTAGCAAATTCCATAGCGCTAGCTGAGGCCTTCTCGATCTGTGACAGTACGTAAGAAGGAGACGCATTCTGGTTACCAGCCTGCATACTGGAATCCAACTCGTAGAGAGCATCATCCACACGCGCAACACCAGCCTGGAGAACAGAGTCGATAATGTCGTTGATCTTGTCAAGGTTGGACATGATGAGGGCATCGATCTGGCCATCCAAAGCATGGTCGGTGTCACCCTGGTTCATCTTGAGTTCGTTGAGCTCGATGAGTGTCTGATCCATGCCCGCCTTGTACACCTCAAGCTCCTCCTCCTTGTCACGGAGGAGCTGCTCGAGGTCAGAGCTGCCGTCGCGGAGGTTCATCTGAGCATCCTCCAGTTGTCGTGTCTTGTTGCGCAGTGCCTCCTCGAGATCTGCCATCTCACGGTTGTACTTGGCAAGCATTGTCGAAAGCTCGTTGCCCTTGCTACGCTCGAGGTTATCGGCCTTGTCTTGGGCCAGGCGAAGTTCGCGTTTGAGTTTCTCAACCTCATCCTTGCCACTGCCAGTCGCGCGGTCCTTGTCGTGAAGGGCACGGTCGCGCTCACGGATCATGTCGGCCAACTCGAGGTTCTTGGTCTTGATCTCACGCTCGAGCTTCTCACGTCGATCAATAGCCTCCTGGGCGCTCGCCGCCTTGAGTTGAACGGCCTTGAACTTCTGAAGCAGATCGAGATGCTCGTGTCGCAGCTGAGAGTAGAGCTTGGCCAGTGCCTCATATTTCGTCCTCCATGTGTTGACCTGCTCCTGAAGTGCCCGAATCTGGTCATCCTTGCTGTTCATTTGCTGGCCGAGACTGTTTTGAATGTGCGACAGCTCACCCTCGAGAGCCTTGACTCGCTGGTCGTATTGTTGGAGCATCAGTTGATCTCGCTCATACTGAGCGCGCGCATTCAGGTTTTCACGCTCCAGCTCGGCCAGTCGTCCCTGAGTTTGCCATTGCGCTTGTTGCGCCATGAGGGCCTCCTGCTCTCGCTGTTGCTGCTCCATCAGTTGTTGTTGCTGCTGCTCAAACTCACGCTGAGCCTGAAGCTGTGCCTGCTGCTGGACCATGAGAGCTTGTTGTTGCTGCTGCTCAAGGATGCGCTGCTGCTCCTCGTACTCTCGGTTCTGGCGATCCAACTCGCTCTTCCAGAATTCATTCATCTCATCAGGGGCGTCGTTCTTGGGCTCGGGCAGGGGGGACGGCTTTCGCTCAATCTCCTGCTTTGGTCGCGCGGGTAGCGCAGGTGCATCGTCATCTTCCGCCAAGAGGTTGGGAGGATCTTGGGGAAGCTTGGGGATGGTGATGAGACTGGTAAGATACCGCAGGTTTGAGCATTCGTAGTAGAACTTAACTAAGCGATAATGCTGCGCGTTGTACCGTTCACGAAGGGGTTCAAGGGCCTCGTCATCTCCGGTTGCTTTGTTGATGTTAACCCTAAGGATCCTAAAGAGGGGGGTGGGGGAGTGAATCACTGACTTGAGTGCATTGCGCGAAGCATGCTAGTGACGAACTTGTAAATTCCGTAGCTCTCCTGAACAAGGGGCACGAGGGCGGCAATTCGGCACTCGTTGTTTCCAACATTTCGGAAGTGGGAGAAGATCAGCTTTTGGAACTGCTCGATCTTATCTTGCAGCACCATCAGGTCGCTGATGGTCTCGTAGCCTTCGTTGGGGTCGTTGATGGCCTTCAAGCTCAGGTACTCCTCGTACTCGAATGTTCCGTTGAACTCGGGGTGCTGATGGTGGAAGGAGAGCTTTGCAAGTAGGTAATAAACGTATTCGCGAATCAGAGGCGCATAACCGCGCATGCCTTCTCCTCCTCCGCCCATTCCGCGGTTCAGGCTATCGATCCATGCGCGGTTTGCCATTGCCTCCTTGAGAGCACTGGGGTGGCCTTCTTGGAGTACCTTGTGGATCGTGATCAGGGCCTTGAACGTCTGGACTTCGTCGGCTAGGATGGGTTGGCTGTTGATGGTCGATCAGCGTGAGTTGTCATGATGAGGACGTATGAGACGTACACCTTGATGCCGGACCAGAAGGCGGCGGAGGACCGGTGGTCCCATGTATAGACGATACATGCTCGGACATGCTTTCGCTTTGGAGAGATCTCCTCGACGTTTGTAGCCTTCTTGATGTTGATAGCGAGCTCTTGGTCGGTCCTGCGCACGATGATGGGGTTAGCTTGGCGGTCATGAAACGTGACGGTGTCGCTGACTTGGTATGCTCGGTGCCGCGCACAGCAGCAGCCATGTTTACAATTGGTGACGGGAAAGCTCCGCGAGGCTATTATTAGATAATGTGTAAAGATGTTTGCGCAAGGAAAGTTGCTCAGGTCTTTGGCGATGCTATAGTAGCCCCTGGAAATCACGAGACAATTTCCCAGTCAAGCCGACGCCGCGCAAGCTTAGGAGATTAGGCAGAGAGTAGACCGTAGGAAACGAAAAGATGGTCAAGGGACTGAGGTTTGTGAGGATGCGACGGTAGATCGAGTGTTCGCGGTCGTCGTCAGCCTTGACAAATCTTGGGCGACTCTTGGGCGTGGCTCGTCTCTGCGATTCGATGCATGTCGTAGTAGCTTCAGTGGCTGGGCCGCAAGAGCCAAGAGAGGAGCGTCATACGGGGTACGTATCGTCCGTTGTGTGGGGCACGGCTGTTGAAGATTCAGTGAGCTTTCTTGAATTGCTGGCCAAATTAAGTGTCCCACTTAGATGAGCACACTTTGAAGGCTTCAAGACACGATTTTATAGCATTAGCTGAGAAGGAAAGCTGGCTGCCTATGCTCGTTTTGTATTGTGTTGTTGCTCCATGTAGATGTGCATCTCGAGAGCTTGGCTGTAGCAATATTGTCTGTGAATGCCTGAGAATTACATGTAAGTACAGGGTAAGCGGATTGGGAAAAATAAATGGATGTCAAATAATGTTAAGCTTTGAATCATATTGAGCGTCTCCATGAATGACAATATGAATATCACAAAACTGCACTCACTCCAAGTACAGGGTGACGAGGACTCGCATTACAAGGTGACCTGACCGGATGAGCCATGATGTGACACTTGTCGATCCAGTAATGGACCCGAATCTGTATTTGGCATCCACTGTGCAACTCAATATTTGAAAAACGACATCGGTTAATCACATGGAATGAATGAAGGAGAAACGCCAGTTCATTCATACATCAAGCACACGCCATGCTCATTATATGGACCAGGCACATTTCACTAAAGGTATCTTCAAGTACAGACAGCGGCATGCTTCAAACGATGTCTTTTTTTTGGTCTCATTGCCTATGGACATCAAAATGCAAGCCCTTGCCATGCAGAGTTTCCCATCCGGACGCAATACCCCAGGTAAATAGAAGCCAGCACCACCAATCCCGCAATATCTTTTCTTTTAGATCGTAGTCTCGTAGGGAAGAGGAGTGACGGTCTGAGGAGGGTTGTCGGCGAGCGACAGTGTGTGAGCCTCACGGGGTCCAAGGGGCTGACGCTTGACCTGGACGACGGTACCGTTGGCCTTGGCCTCCTTCTTGGCCTCGGCGTTGGCCTTGACTCGCTTGAGGAAGTCCTCACGAGATCGGGACTGCTGGATGTGCTCGATTCGGACGTTGATTCGCTTCTCGATGTATCGGTGCTTCACCTGCTTGTAGATGATGACACCGACAGCAGACTTGGTGACGTTGTAGATGACACCAGTCTTGCCGTGGTACACCTTGAAGGGCATACTGTGATCACGGTTAGTCCTCCTGTTCCAATGCCCAGAGGAATTTCTCCAAAAAGCGTCCAAGTCTCGCAATTTCGCGTGTATTGTCGCATGATGGTAAAGGGAGCTCTGCTTACCCCTTCTGGACGGCACCGTTCGCCTTGATGTCGACGATATCACCAACGCGGTACTGTCGGAGATAGGTGTTCAGGGCAATCATACCCTTCTTGCGGAAGTCCCGGCTGAAGGCATACTAAAAATTTCACATCGTCAGTCTCATGCCGACGTCGTCGAATTTTCATTCTCGCAGGAATCGGTGGTTGAACATACGCGGGTGCCCGCTCTCTTTCCGTAGGAGTGACCCATCTCGAATGTGATATGCCGGTACCGGTCGGGTTGGGGTTAGTAGTCGTGGTTGGCGAAAGAGATGGTGAAGTCCTTCGCTTTGGTGTTGTGGATTTCTCGTCTCGAAGGCGGCCTTGTGGGAGCGGGTCCTCAGATTTTCCGAAAGTTTTCCAGGTAGGGCAAGGGCGATTGTGGGTTGCACCTTCCAAATCTTAGGGTTCTCAACTAATGCACGTGACCCGACCAAGCTCCACCAAATTTCTGTCCGCACATTTTGCTACGATTCGTGTCTTGTGAGAAAGTTCAACTCCCGCAGAACACCCAAGGAGCAAGTCAAGTGAGTATATCACCGCCGCCACGAGTGCATCGCCAGAGGATATCGATTAACAAAGTCTTCAGGATGCCTCCCCGCGCCCACTCCAAGACCTCTCGTGTCCCCCGCCGACCCTTCGAGTCTGCCCGACTGTCAGTATCACCGGCCACTGAACATGAGCTTGTCTCTGTTTAAGTCGTATGTGAATGAAGACTGACCGAATAATAATAGTGACTCCGAGTTGAAGCTCGTTGGCGAGTATGGCCTGCGCAACAAGCGTGAGGTCTGGCGAGTCGGTCTGACTCTGTCCAAGATCCGTCGTGCTGCCCGGTATGAGAAACTTTGCACTTTTTGCGTGCGCTGATGAGGAAGAGTTTTCTAACCAATTGCACAGTCAGCTTCTTACCCTCGACGAGAAGGACCCCAAGCGTCTCTTCGAAGGCAATGCCCTCATTCGACGTCTCGTCCGTGTCGGTGTCCTTGACGAGTCCCGCATGAAGCTCGATTACGTCCTGGCTCTTAAGATCGAGGATTTCCTTGAGCGCCGTCTCCAGACCTGTGTCTGGAAGCTCGGTCTTGCCAAGTCTATCCACCACGCCCGTGTTCTGATCCGCCAGCGTCACATCCGAGTCGGAAAGCAGATCGTCAACGTTCCCTCTTTCATCGTCCGTCTCGACTCCCAGAAGCACATCGACTTCGCTCTTACCTCACCCTTCGGTGGTGGCCGTCCCGGCCGTGTCCGCAGAAAGAAGGCCGCCGCCGCTGCTGGCGGTGAGGGTGGTGAGGACGAGGAGGACGAGGAGTAAATGCAACCAAAAATGCAAAAACGATTTCCCCTGTCTAGGGCACTTGGTGATGGAATACCACTCATGGGAAGGGGATTCTCTTCATAGCTTGCGGCGTTGGCCAGAGGATAAAAATGGAATGATTTCACCGGATAACGACAAACAAAAATTTCCCGGTGTCTCTCCACCTGTGTACATGAATCTCATGAATCATGAATTCAGTCACGACATCCACCCATAATCTTTATTTACCGTGCGTGTTTCGATTTCAATGTAGTTGTCGCCGCGTATCTGATGCTCATGGTATGTAACAGTATTGTAATTTTGTATAGTAATGCATCGCTATGATAAAAGTTCATCCTTGCCCAGCAGCTTTGCCATTGGGTCGTTCGTCACCGTCCGTTTCCTCCTATACTCATCCATTTCCTCTTCTGTCACACCATTCATCATTTCTTCTCTTGTCCGCTTGCGCGGCTGCTGTTCCTCTTTGTTCTCTGCCTCCTCCTTTGAAGGCTCTTCTGTCTCCTCTTCATCATCATTGACCAGGTTCGCTCCAGTTCGTTGACGCTCAGCCGCCTCCCATGCCAATTTTCCGTCGTCACCAGTACAGTAACTGTTTTTGATGAACGAATGACAGCAAGCGTAGCCCCATTTGAAATTGGACCACCAGCTTCCCCATACTGAAGTATGATTGTTGATGAGAACATCTTCGGCGTACTTGGATTTGGCCACCTTCTTGGGCGCGCCCTTGATCAGGCCAGCCTCATCGTACTCAACAAACGTCTCGGATTCGGTGATAGCCATGTTGCGCAAAGCAGCCGGCATAGCCTTCTGATCTCCACCGTACTTCTCGAGCAGCAACTTCTCTCGTTCCGCACGCTTTGCCTCTGCCTCCTCCAGCTCCTTCTTCCGATAAAACTCTCCTGCTGTGGGGTTTGCTTGCAGATGCTGGCTTGTGTTACCAGACTTTTCTTGAGCCTCCCAAGCATATCGCTGAGCATTCTCGAATGCGCCAGCATCGCCTGAGGATCGCATGAAACCCTCTTCCGCGAATGCATCTGCTGCCTTGTCTGCCGTGGCACCTGCATCGACCAGTGATCGTGTTTTCGGATCGTACTTGGCAGATTCTAGATCGAGGTTCAAAAGATACTTGGCAGTGTCCTCTCGTATTCGCAGTTGTCGTGTTGCTGTGCTCTGATGTTTGCTCATATCATTCTCTTCCGCGTACTTGTCGCCTTCTTCTGTCTCTTCATCGGTATTTCCGTCCTTGGTGGCCTGCTTGCGTAGCTCCTCCATCTGGTTGAACTCATCGACCACACTGCGATACTCCTTCGCATCATATCCATTCCAACGGTCGCGCTTAGCGTCCCATCCCATGTTGACATCTTGAATCACCTCATCGGCCTGAATGTCTTTGCCTGTCCATTTTGCGCCCTTGGCTCGTGGTCGGCTCAGGCAGTCTTTCTTCTTGTGTGTCATGGCGCCGCAGTTTTCGCAAGCACCTTTGCGATACTTGGTGGCCGCTGGGCCGGCCTTTCTACCTCGATCGTACCATTGTGACTTGTCGTTCTTCTCTTCGCGACGCTGATGCTGAAGGTAGTCATTCTCATCGCCCTCTTCGCCGGCATAGAACGGGCGTTTACTGATAAAAGATGGAATGTAGATATTCTCTTCCTTCAAAGCGGCACCAGCGCCTCCAGGGCCGGTACTTGGGGGCGGTGGTTTGGCGGGTGCAGTAGGCATGGCGACAATGTAAAGCTTTGCCGTCTATTGAAACGTGCGGCTTTCACACAACGAGATTAAAAAATCAGAGCCAAAGGTTTAGAAGTCAAAACGGGTGAAGCCTCCGTCGCAGATCACTGAGCCCAGAGCGGAAAGTTGTTTAGATAAGCAGTCTTATCAGCACGTGATCGCGCGCGTCAGCAAGAGGCTGGTAGCCATGGCAAAACGCGTCTCATATGCAGTCGAGGTTACACAAAGACCTTCAGAATGAATTGAGCTTATTGAGAACACTTTTTAGAGCAACGCTTGGCTCTTTCGTTTTTAATAAACAGCCTTGAGCCCCTGATGGATCCAAACTCCAGAGAATATGGACTTGTTCCGGGTCAGACTAAATTGTATCGATCACTATCAAGCGACACCCTCGCGATATGACCCCCAGCTTCGCAACGACATCCGTCCCTCTCAGATATCCAAGGGACCCAGAGTCCCCATTGTTCGCGTGTTTGGATCTACTGAAACGGGACAAAAAGTATGCGCTCATATCCACGGCGCATTCCCGTACTTGTACGTGGAATATGAAGGTGGCTTAAGTCCTGATGAAGGTTCGTCGTCTATACTCCAGTAAATATTTATCAGTACTAAGAATTCTAGTCGGTGCTTATATATATCGATTTCATCTGTCCATAGATCATGCGTTAGCAGTCAGCTATCGACGAGATCAGAAAGGTGACAGTGCAAGGTTCGTGGCAAGGATCACTCTTGTCAAGGGTGTCCCCTTCTATGGCTTTCACGTGGGATATCGCTTCTTCCTGAAGATTTATATGTTCAATCCCATTGTCATGACGAGACTGGCGGATCTTCTTCAGCAAGGCGTGATTATGAAGAACAAGTTTCAGCCATACGAAGCACACCTTCAGTACCTTCTTCAGTTCATGACAGACTTCAACTTATATGGGTGCGATTACCTTGATGCATCCGTTACTAGGTTTCGATCTCCAGTCCCAGAATATGAACAGGGGTCGAAATCATCGCACAAATGGCATAGTCGATCAATCTCTCTGAATCACATTACCGACGAAACCACGCTCCCTCGAAGTAGCCACTGTTCAATAGAAGTGGATATATGCGTACAGGATATTATCAACCGGCACAAGGTCAAGGAAAGGCCTCTTCATCATGACTTTACGGAAAGAACCAATCCCCTCCCCGGAGACATGAAGCTGGTCTACAGCATGGCTGGACTGTGGAAGGATCAGACGAAGAGACGCAAACGAAAGATGCAAGATCCGACTGAGGGCAGCAGTCCATTCCCACCAGAAGTCCTTGTGTCGATGTCAGCCAACGCTCGTGACTCCCAACCGCAAGGCTGGCTTCATGAGGAAGAATTCAGGACTGAGATCCGAAATCTCATCTCTGAAGAGAAACTCAGTGGCGACACGGAAGAGCTTACATTTGAGAAGTTTGCAAAGCCGCATCCATACGAAGAGCATGTTAATACTACTTTGGAGTCAGTTGAAGACCTCTTCCCATCGAAACTTGCACCAGCTTTAGGTTTGCCCTTAGGTGTAGAGATGGAACAAGATCTGCGAAGCAGTATTGTCGTCGATGAAGGTAAAGTACGTCAGGCTGGGGAGGCACACAATGACTTCTATCCTGAAGATTCCGATGAAGAGGCTATTGCGGCGCTCGTAGCAATAGAGACGGCTGCCGCAAAGGTTTCTTGCGGGCCAGCAGAACTACCAGAAGAGGATCTTGAGCTAGCGGCGGCTCTCAACATCAGTCCCGACAAATTTGATAAAAAGACATTTTGGAGGTCCGCCCTTGGGGTCTGTCAAAGTGGCCTGGTGACTGGCGAGCTTCCTGACCTCCCAGTGAGCCAAGAGCTGCTTGATTATGCAGAGAACGAAGGTTTTATTGGGCGGACAGAGAAAGCACCGACTCTCACCTCGTCCAACATGGCCCAGCTGAAGCGACCTCTGGACGATCTTCCATCATCTCAGTCGTCGAATAAAAGGACCAGGCTCAATCAATTGTTGATGATAGATGAAGATGAAATGGACTTGGTTCCCGTTCCTTCAACAGGTGCCAACAAAATTCTCGCCTCCTCCTTCAGAGGGGCTTCCATTCTCAAAGGTCCTTCACCGCTTCACAAAAACACCGGTTCTGTGTTGAAAGGTGCTCCCGGCTCCAACCAAAAGCTAAATTTTCCTACCGTCAAAGATCAGAATGACCCGAACACCAAGCTTCGTCTCAGTCAGATGAGCCAGAAGTCTGCTTCTCAGCAGACCGATGATGGTCGTCACACTAAGCACGTCTCGTTTGATCCCAGCAGTTTTCTCCCTGCTGAAGCAGAGTTGTCTCAAATGACTCTGTCATCTTCCATGAAATCATCTGGAGGACGAGACGATGAAAGTCATGAATCGAAAATCCAGAGAGCCATGAGCCGATTCGCCAGCCCGCAAGTACACCTGGTTTCTTCTCTACCCCCTGGTGCAGCTGCTGTGGCTTCCTCTTTGAAAGAATACGGGCTTCCTGATG
This sequence comes from Fusarium agapanthi, assembly GCA_001654545.1. NCBI lineage: Eukaryota > Fungi > Ascomycota > Sordariomycetes > Hypocreales > Nectriaceae > Fusarium > Fusarium agapanthi. Next base: position 27,641 of record LTDI01000724.1, read on the forward strand.
TGATCTATCAAGATGCTTATTACAGCAGGGAAAAGGATGTCCCTGGGCGGATGCGAGAATATGCCGGGAAGGAGTTTCGACTGGAGGGCAACACACTGCCTTTTCTGCCTGAATTTGACCCAACAGGGACAGCTCCAGCGAGTTACGGGCTCAAATTTGAGACCTTTGACAAGACTGCTGTAGAACTTAGGTATGAACGACAGAGGAAGAATTGCTCGTTGAGGAGCTGGGAGCTTGCAAATCCCCCGCCCACATATCAAGAAGTCGAGGAGTGGTGGGCAGAAAAACAAAGCAGAGCAAATCCAACGGAAGGGTCCATAATACCATCTACTCCCAGGCAATATCAATCTCAGATCGATGGACCCACGCCAAAGAACAAGCACGGCTTCAAGTACACCCCAGGCAAGAAATCAACCAGCGTCCAGCATGAGGTGCAATACATGAGCACCATGAGCTTGGAGGTTCACGTAAATACCAGAGGGAAGTTCGTGCCGAATCCTGAGGAAGATGAAGTCCAGTGCGTGTTCTGGGCGATCAAGTCTGATGGAACTGCTTCCGGCAGTCAATATTCAGCTGGTGTCCAAACAGGTATCCTGCTGTTGTCAAATGACGCCGAGTTTACCCAGCGTATCCAGCGACAGACAAATGCCGAGGTCATTGAAGAAAATTCGGAACTTGATCTTATGGTTCGAATGGTCGAAATCGTAAGAAACCATGATCCCGACATTCTTACCGGTTACGAAGTGCATGGCAGTTCCTGGGGTTACTTGATTGAGAGAGCACGACTGAAGTATGATTACAACCTTTGTGATGAGTTTTCTCGCATGAAGACCGAGTCACACGGCAGGTTTGGCAAAGAGAACGACCGTTGGGGTTTCAATACCACATCCACTATTCGGGTTACCGGTCGACATATGGTGAACGTCTGGAGGGCAATGCGAGGAGAACTCAACCTTCTCCAATACACCATGGAGAACGTTGTCTGGCACCTACTCCATCGAAGAATACCCCATTACTCTTGGCAGTCTTTGACAAATTGGTATAAGGGCGGCAAGCATAGAGAGCTCAACAGGATGCTGAGATACTACCAGAATCGCACAAAGATCGATCTTGAGATTCTGGACGCCAATGAGCTGATTTCGAGAACCAGCGAGCAGGCACGACTTCTAGGTGTGGACTTCTTCTCAGTCTTCTCGCGGGGATCGCAGTTCAAGGTAGAGTCGATCATGTTCAGGATTGCCAAACCAGAGAATTTCCTTCTTGTTTCACCAAATCGCAAGCAAGTCGGTGGTCAGAATGCTCTAGAGTGTCTACCACTTGTCATGGAGCCACAAAGCGCTTTCTATAATAGTCCTCTCCTGGTTCTTGACTTCCAGAGTTTATACCCGAGTGTCATGATCGCTTACAACTACTGCTATTCAACCTTCTTGGGACGAGTCACCGACTGGAGGGGTATGAACAAGATGGGGTTTACTGAGTATAAGCGCCAGAAAGGTCTTCTTGCCCTTCTGGAGGACTACATCAACATTGCCCCAAATGGTATGATGTATGCAAAGACGGAAATCCGCAAGTCACTTCTAGCCAAGATGCTGACTGAGATCCTGGAAACTCGAGTCATGGTAAAAAGTGGCATGAAGCAAGACAAGGATGATAAAACCCTGCAACAGCTTCTAAACAACAGACAGCTTGCTCTCAAACTGCTCGCCAACGTCACTTATGGTTACACTTCAGCGTCATTCTCCGGCCGTATGCCATGCTCCGAGATTGCGGACAGCATTGTACAAACCGGCAGAGAAACTCTTGAGCGAGCCATTGCTTATATCCACTCTGTTGAGAAATGGGGCGCCGAAGTCGTCTATGGCGACACTGACAGTCTATTTATCTATCTGAAGGGCCGAACAAAAGATGAGGCTTTCGATATTGGTAATGAGATTTCCAAGGCAATTACCGAAATGAACCCTCGGCCCATCAAACTTAAATTTGAAAAAGTATATCATCCCTGCGTTCTCCTCGCCAAGAAACGTTATGTCGGTTACAAATACGAGAGCAAAGATCAGGTGAAGCCCGAGTTCGATGCCAAGGGAATCGAGACTGTCCGTCGTGACGGTACACCAGCGGAGCAAAAGATCGAAGAAAAGGCCCTTCGTCTACTGTTCGAGACTGCAGATCTCACTCAGGTCAAGGATTACTTCCAAAAGCAATGTCAGAAGATCATGCGCAACAATGTTTCGGTGCAAGACTTTTGCTTTGCCAAAGAAGTGCGCCTGGGTACATACTCGGACAAAGGTACAGCACCTGCAGGAGCTCTCATCAGTACCAAGCGTATGCTTCAGGATGCTCGCGCGGAACCGCAGTATGGTGAGAGAGTTCCATACGTTGTTATCACTGGTGCCCCAGGAGCGCGACTCATTGACCGATGCGTTGCGCCTGAGGAACTTCTGAGTAACCCTCACTGGCAGCTCGATGCCGAATACTATATCTCGAAGAATTTGATTCCTCCTCTGGAGCGTATCTTCAACCTTGTGGGTGCAAACGTACGCCAGTGGTACGACGAGATGCCCAAGGTGCAGCGTATTTACCACGCAACTACACTCGGTAAGAAGAAGACGACTCTCGAATCCTACATGAAATCCACAAATTGTCTCGTGTGCGGTCTCAAGTTCTCTCAGGAAGACAATGCTCTTTGTCCATCCTGCCGCAAGAACGTTCCCTCATCTCTTCTTACGCTCCAGACACGCCTCACAACCGAGGAACGTCGTCTTCAGGAAGTACTCTCGCTCTGCCGCAGCTGTTCTGGCCTCGGACCTATTGAGGACGTTCAGTGTGATAGCAAGGATTGTCCTGTGTTTTGGACACGCATGAGGCAGGCGAGCAAGACGAAGGGACAACGCACTGCAAGTCAACCTGTGATACAGTCGTTGGTGGACAGTGTGGAGAAACTGACATTGGAGTGGTGAGAATGGAGGATTTGTAAGTGATTATGTGTTAACTATGAGGTGGTATTGTGGTTTTGTACATGCATTGCGAGGCGTTTGGATGATAGGGTTGAGTTGGATGATGCATGAAGATCATGGGTATGGCGGTAACTACCCTGCAGGTTCAATTATTTTTACTTTTATACACGATATCGACAACAATTCATCTTTAAACTACGTTCTCTTGGGTCAAACCGTGACTATAACCTGCTCCTTGGTACAGTACGGTGGTTAGTGCAATGATTGGAGAGACTTATCAAATGTTGCGCGTTGTAAAAACCCTACGTGCGTCTATTTAAAGTCTCATTTAATAAACGATTACAGTTCAATATTTAGACTTATCTAGTTGTAGGTTCAATTTATATTCTACATAACGTGAGTGCCAACTCTGCTTTGCTTGAGTATCGGAGCATTTCGACCGTAGATGTTGGAATCAGTTCAACATGTTATATATTGGATATCGCGGTCCTGGAGCCGTGATTCCGGCGGAGCGGTTTACCGTATCGCGGCCCCACTCGTGATTCGTCCGAACCTGGAGGGGCCGATTGAAGATTTTTGGTCAATCCCATTCTTAGACAAAGACAACGGGCGCTTCTTGTCTCAAAACAGTTTATTCATAGATACGAAGATGCCAAAACTGACTCGATGGAAGTGAATCATGCAGATACGATAATAACATGTCCCTATATCGTCATGTAGCCCCTTGTTGAGATCTAACCCGGGCCCTCCGGAACTATTAGCTGCTGGTAGTTAGGAAGCTAGGGAAGCCAAGTTCGAAGGGCTTCGAAAGAGACCCCTGTCAACAGTAAGGGACCGAATAGTTCACGATAGCGGCCGCTGATCATCTTGCTGTGTTATCTGTAGCGTCTAGCGCGAATGGTATGCATCAGAGCCTCTCCCTCTCTAGCCTCTAACCTCTCCAGCCAAGGTAAAGGAATCACATGTCTAGAACAGGTACGGATAGAGCTCCCCAACATTAATCTGTGCACTAATCCACAAATAGATCTCAGGTACAGGTACAGGCCAGACAATCACTGACATGTGAAGCAGACCGAGATCGAGAGCAAAGCTTAACGATCTAGATCAGGGACCAACTTGGCCAGCTCAACCTTGCTTGGATGGGATGGTTTGCGCGGCGCCTCCACATTCCCGGAGCCCAAAGACAGCCAGCCACATGGCATCGCTGACTCTGATACATAAAACCACCGGAGCAAAATGTGAAAAAAGGAGACGGGGAGGGGCTGGCCTGGATGAGACGAGACTAGGGCTTGGCTGGGCTGGGCTGCAATGCGTTGCCAGCAAACCTCACCTCTCACCTATCTCCTTTGTATGACTCCTCGAGATAGATTGCGCGGTGTGAGGTGTGCCTGTACTGTATGATGCGTTGTACAATGTACAGTATCCGTAAGCTCGGCTCCAATGTGGAGAAAGGAACAAGACAAGTCATTTTTGGGGTCGCGTACGGTGTTTCTGGTTAGCATTGACCCAAATATGAGTTAGCTGTCAGTGCCTAATCAAACGCATACATACCTGTTGAGATAGAGAAAAAGGGCAAGTAAAAGGAAACATCGATTTGCCACAAGGTACAACGTCTAGACCTTAGCAGCTGAGAGCTATTGATTTGAGTTGTAGAGGCGTGAGTGTGCCTGAGTGAGGGCTGCTGAGATGGCAAAGATTGACCCCAAGACCCAATCAAAAGCTTCTAGATACCAGCCAGCTCCAAGCTAGAACGTTGAAGGGGGCCGAACCGCAGTGGAGGTTGCCCTTGCAGTGGAAGACTGGATGAGTTCCGTGTGGTCTGGTGTCTGATGACCGCCAATCATGTAGATCAAGTGGCCAATATCGATGATGATCTGAGGCCAGGATGCGACCTTGACAAGCTTGACAATCCGACAACTGACAGCCAGGCACAGCTTTGAGGGATGCCAAACATGTCCTGAGGAATTCCATAAGGCTCCAGGTTGTATCAAGCAAATTTTGGTGAGGACAAAGATTGTCGCCGATGTTTGACCAACCTAATCTTACTCCGAAAGGCGCATAAATGGAATCTTCCGAAATCCTATGGGTTCCAACCATATAAGGTCTCGATATTATGGACCATAGGTACGAAACAGCTATTTGGCTGTAACACTGCCGAAGGATCAATTCATCGGCCTAACTAACCCTGTACAGAGGGTCTTCTGAACTCTGTCCGCCTGCATAGAATCAGCAGCCAACCCCATGCTGTGAATCCCCTGCCCCCTGTCTGTCTCGCACCTCAGCCAAGAGGAGCGTCGAGCAAGAATCTCCGAGGGATGGCCGCAGAGAGACCGCTGAAGTCTGCCAGAAACAAGAAAGTGTATCAGAGTCTTGCACTACTGAGATAGTTTAGTGACTCCATCCATGATACAAAATTGATGTAGATTCCTTGATACCGTTAACAAATGTTTGTTGATCGTATCGTCCGCGTCCCCGTTTTTGGTCTTCCCGCCGGTCCGGTCTCTGCCGCAACGCCCTGTCCCTTGGTAACAACAGAAGCAAATTCAAATACCAACAGGCGATTTTCGTCGGCTGAGACAGTGGAATGCTTGTAAAATCATATCAGCAGCAATACACTAGTAATAGCCGTAATATCGCCACAAAGCTGCAATCTAATCGACGGAACGCAGCTAATAAGTCGCCTACCGCCGAATCATGGCTTGCTTGTTTTGTGTAAGACCGAAATAGGACTGCAAGACACGATCCATTTGGGGAAATGCACTCCCGTCTCGGTAGGTCACCGATTCCATTTCCAGCCATTCCAGCTCACGGAGGAGGGAAGGACAGCATTCAGCATCCGATCCAATTCAGCCAAATTGGATATCCATTACAGGGGGTCACACCAGGTGCTTCAGAAGTTCAATGCGCTACACTACAGGGGCCCGACGCTGTAAGGCGAGCTGCCAGGCGCCGCCACGACCCATTCCTAGGGGAGACAAGAAAATTTGAGACGTCTGTCTCAAGTGACAAAAATAAGCAATTGAAACTCTGCTAAGCTTAGACTAAGCTTGCCTAAATTCTTTTATTCCTCAGAGTAGAAGTCCTAAGCCTTTTTGCTCTCTGAGGTCATTGGGCCCAGTGGTGGCCTACTACCACATCTAGCACGCCCCTAGACAACAACTTATTACCGGCAAAGCGACCCTCCCCACACCTTTCCTGGTCTCTTCGCGGCACGCGCACCTCCTTCCCCTGTCCCTTATCCACATCT